>CAJNOI010000006.1:267326-279053 GCA_905250115.1 Adineta steineri | reverse complement strand
CCACAATTAAACACTACATTTACTGGTCAAAATACAATCTATGTAAACAATCTTAATGAACGTAAGTATTTTTAAGAGAATTTTTAGTTCTAAATTTTGATTGTTTTTTTCTTCTTATTTTATAGGTGTAAAAACTCCTGAATTAAAAAAATGTCTTTATGCTATATTTTCTAAATTCGGTAAAATACTGGATATAGTTGCATTAAAAAATTTACGTATGCGTGGTCAAGCATTCATCATATTTGATCAACCAGATAGTGCTGCACAAGCATTAACATCTATGCAATCATTTCCATTGTATGATAAACCATTACGTATACAATTTGCTAAAATGGATAGTGATTTAATATCTAAACGTAAAAATACTTTTGTTGAACGACCCAAACGTCGTAGTGATTCAGATTTACCGTCGATATCGAAAAAAGAAAAACGTCGTCAACAATTAGCTGCTAAAGAACAACAACGTTTATTAAAAGCACAAATAGCTGCACAATTTCCAGGTTTACCAACTGGCATGCCACCGATGATGCCAGGTATGCCACCAATGATGATTCCACCACCACCTATGATAAATCGACCAGTTTTACATCCACCTATATTTGGTGGTGAAATGCCAAATAATATTTTATTCGTATCAAATATTCAAGATGCAAATGAAAGCATGTTAACAACATTATTTAAAGCATATAATGGATTTCGTGAAGTTCGTCTCATTCCTGGTCGTGATGGAATTGCATTCGTTGAATTTGATCTTGAACATCAAGCAGCTATGGCTAAAGATGGTTTGCAAGGATTTAAAGTTACACCAGATAAAGCAATGATGATAACATTTGCTAAAAAATAGTTTCTTTTTTTCTTTTTGTTTGTTTTTTTTTTCTGTGTTTTATTATTGTTATGAACAACAAACAAAATATATAAATGTACAACTCTGGTCATGTTTTGTTTCTCTATTCTAGATGTCGAATTCTACTGAAAATGCTATGACAATAGCAACACCTGTAGGTAATTCTATTCCACCAAATCATACGATTTATGTTAACAATTTAAATGGAAAAATCAAAAAACAACAATTAAGAAAATCACTTTATAATCTGTTTGTTTCCTATGGTCGTGTAGTTGGAATTATTGCTATGAAAGGTGTTAAAATGCGTGGACAAGCATTTATTGTATTTGATGATATACAAAATTCAACAGCTGCATTACGTTCATTACAAGGTATTATGTTTTATGATAAACCAATGCGTTTATCATATGCAAAACGTGATTCAGATGCAATAAGACATTCCAAAGATCAAATTGCTGAGAAAACAGCTGCATTAGCTGCCACAAGTCAACCAGAACCTAAACAACGTAAAGAGAAACCTCGTATACCACCACCACCAACACAACCACCACCAGATCGTACTGTTCATGAACAACATATCGGTAAGAAAAACAAATTTTCATAAAGATAATCTTTGATAATATTTTGTTAATTTTTATCTTAGCTATGATGAATTCCGAAGAAGTTAATCGTGCTGCTAATGCTGTTGCAGTAGCTGAAGCTGAATTACAAGAATTACCATTACGTGATCGTACACGTCGAATTCAATCGGTTATTGCTGCACAAACAACATTGATTGGTACTGCAGTTCCAATGATGACTGAAGTACAATCGAATTCAACACTGTTTGTTACAAATTTACCCAATGAAACAACACGAGAAGCACTTGAAGAATTATTTCATCAATATTCCGGTTATCTTGATGTACGCCTTGTACCTGGACGTGAAGGAATTGCTTTCATTGATTTTGATAATGAAATCGGTGCTTCTTCTGCTAAAGGTTAGTTTTTCTTTTTTTGTTCAAATTAAATTATTTTATTTTTGAATTTTATAGATGCACTCAATGGTTTTCAGATCTCGACAACAAATTTAATTTCTGTTAGCTTCGCAAAGAAATAAAAAGAAAGAAAAGAGAAATGAGATTTTCATATTGTTTTTTTTTTATATATAAAACTTTGATAGATTCGAAGTGTTTACTTCGTCATTGTTGTTGTTGTTGTTGTGTTATTTTATAAAAATAAAACGTAAGGTTGTTTTTTTGAAAGAGCGCCTAAAACTGACATTGAACAGATACTAATACATACACATATAGATTGATATCTCTTATATACATCGTAAGTTTATTTTAATTTTAGATTGTTTCCTTAATTTATTTTATATTCAATGAATACATTAGAAAGTCAAAACGATCGGCAGGCAAGAGAGTTAGCTGATAAAGTCTCTCGAATGAAACATGTTAGTTAATTATTAATTGAAGATTTCTTTGAAATATTTGTATTCTACTTCTATTCATTTAAGATTGCATTTGAAATTGAACATGAAACAAAAGAACATAGTCGATTTCTTGACGGAATGGTAAACTGAAAAAAAGAAAATAATATTACTAAATATTATTTTGAATTTTAGGGTCTTGATTTTCAAACAGCACGTAGTTTTCTTGGCCGTAGTTCTAATCATATTCGAGATGTTATGCATAGTGGACGCGGTGATCGTCGTGCAATGTGTTATATTATTGGTGCTATTGTTTGTGCTTTTCTTTTTATTTATTACGTCGTCAGTTCATTTCGAACAAAGTAGAATAATATTTATAAACTGTGCATATAACTTTGTTATTCTTGTCTGGGGTTTATTTATTTGCGAAAACTCAGTTTTAAAAAAATCTTTGCAATTTATCTCTTGTTACTCGAACAAAAAAAACTCGTTTCTAAATAAATAAATATATATATATATGATATACATGATTTCTAGATATGAATCTTTTACGTCGTCCCCTTCGTCCTCGCCTTCGTCCATTATTATTGAGTGAGATAACAGTAAATGGACGAGCAGAATCTTTATCACCACTTTCATCAGTATCAAGTTCACCAACTAGTTCAATCCCATCATCACGACGGTCAAGTTATGCTCGTTCACCACGTTATTTACCACCATTGAATGAGGAACATAATCAATCTCAAAAAGAACAAAATTTAAGTAACGATCAATTAATTGTAGCAACAAAGGATGATGGACAAAAAGAGGAAGCGGCGGATGATGACGATGACGATGATGATGATGAAGACGAAGAAAACGAACAAGGAAGATTTATACGTGAAAAAAAACCAAGACAACTATTTACACCACTTAAACCACGTGAATATTCACAATTTAGTGGTTCACGTCGTTCAGTATCAACAACAACGAAAGCACGAACACTTCTTCGAACACCTAAACATAAAGGACCACCAGGTTTACCAGCTAGACGAACACGTACATTTTGTGATATAAAATCACATTATACAAATATATCAGATGATGATGCATATAATATGGTTAATCGATTTACTTTTAATGATTTTATTCTTCATGCAACAACATCAGATTCTCATCCGTACGAAGAAACTACAGTAGAAAAGGCTTTCCTATCGAAATATACATATAAACAAATATGTGAAATGATTGCTGAACGTGTTTGGGCAGAACGAGGAGAAAGTGGAAAAGTAAGTTCAATCAATATAAAAATTCTTCAAAATAATAAATGGCTTATTTAAGATTCATGTACAAACATTAGTACCTGATATTGAACCATTTCAAAATCGAATACCAATGCATCAAATTGTAGCTGAAATGGCTCTTGTTCTTCGACAGCATATGTCACAAATTTTAGGTTCTCAATTCAGAATGAATATAAGAACATTACCAAGTTGGCGTCAAAAAGAAGGTGCACACACGGAAATTCTTCTCTATGAAGCACAAAATGAAGAAAAAACACCGAATACGCCAAAAGAAAATAACAGTAAGATAAAATAGATTGAACAAATATTTCTTTTTTATTAAAAATTATTATTTTTATAATACAGGTTCATTTGAAGATAGACGTGACACAGGCGCTCAAATTGCTGTTCTTGATAGTTTAATTAAAAATGGTACACATTTAGATCTACGTGCCTTTACACTTGAATATTTACCGGATATTTCATTAATGTTCACAACATTAGTTGCTCTTGATCTTTCATATAATTGCTTACAAGTAAAATCTTTTTCGCGAAATTTAATTCAAATAGAAAATGATTGACTTGTTTCTATATTAAAGACTGTACCATTAGAATTATTTGAATGTATGAAACTTGAACATCTTTATTTACGTCATAATCCAATCTTATCAATCTCATCTGGAATGAATAATCTCGAAACACTTGTTTTTCTCGATATGTCGTTTTGTGAACTACGTGGTTCTTTACCTGAAAGGTACAGAAATTAGTAAATAAATTATTATTATTAATTTTTTTGTTTAAATAGTTTATTTGGTTTAATTAATCTTCGTCATTTGGATATATCATACAATCGTGTAACAGAAATTCCAAGTGAAATAGCCAATTTAAAGTAGAGATTTTATATTCTTATTGAAAAAAAAAGAATTTATAAATTGATTGTATAAAAATAGAAATCTTCGACAATTACTTTGTGATGGAAATGAAATAACTTATTTTCCATCGAGTATGATTGGTATGACTAATCTTCGATTAGTTACAGCAAAAAATACATGGCTTTTACCACAATTCGCTAAAAACGAAAATTCAACGAAACCTCAAGTAAATACTACATATATATATTTTTGTGTTTTTTTAATTCAATTTATATAGAAATTACTTGAATTACTTACTGTTCATTTAAGTAAGTATCAATGGGAAGATTTCCTACATAAAATTCCTGATTCATCAAAATTATTATTATCCAAGTATATGATTTTGTATTTATAGAAAATTTCAATATATATTTTGTTATTTTTCAGTGCTCAATTCTGTGATTCTTGTTCGAACTTACGCGTTTCCAATGGTTTTAGTAAAATAATCATATGTGAAAATTTATTTGGTATTAAATCTTTACCAATACTTTTTGTCAGTTGTACACCCGAATGTATACAAAAATTTCTTTCTGATCAAATTCATAGTATAACAAATCCGTCCAAAGATACATATATTATTAATGATCAATTCATTTCTAAGCTTAAATCATGTCAAATGTAATGATAAATTTTTATTTTGAATGCATTTTTTTTTCTCTTTTTTTTATATTTTACACTAATAATAATAATATACATATAAAATCTCACAATTCGTTTTTTAGATAAATATAAAATGAAATTAATAACACATAATATGCTTACATCAAATATTTTAAAAGGTGTAACAAAAGGTTTTCCATTGAAAATCAAAGCTGTGAAGGTGGAAAATGTTTCAGTGGATTATAATCGTGATTTTGTAGCTCGTATTCTACAACGTATTGAATATGGTGCATTACAATCAGCTGTTAAAGATGTAAGTTTTATATAAAAAAAGGGATCCGCTACACTTTGCCGACATATCACTTTGTCGAAAGATTGTTTTGCCGACAAAAGTTTGAGAGTGAGAGCGTGGAAATATGTGAAACAGAGCACACACACACTGACCCCCGCACCCACTCACCTATCCCCTCGCCCACACTGACTTTCATACTCTCACCCACCCCTTCACCCGCACTCACACCCTCAAATTTGTGTTGTCAAAACAATCTCTCGGCAAAGTTATTTTCGGTTAAGTGATTGGGCTCCAAAAAAAGAAAGATAACTATGTTTTTTTTGTATAGCTTGGTTTGAATGAATCATTGCCAGAGACAATGTCGGATGCAATGCAACAAGATGATGAATTTCTTAAATTAATGCATAAAGTTTTACTTGAATATGAAATTGAAGAAGGTGAACTTATATGTCCAGAAACAGGTAGAAAATTTCCAATCTCCAAAGGTATACCGAATATGTTATTACAAGAAACAGAAGTATCATAAATAATTATTTTGTAATAATTATTTGTTATTGTTGATCAAATAAAAGTACAAAACAAATCATATATTGTTTTTCTTTTTTCTAATAACTGTCTTTAACCCTTTCGGGATGGGTGGTCACTATAATGGCTAGTGCTTAAAAAGCGCTTCGAATATCTAAATGCATAATTATCATTTTCTATTTTTTTGCTGTAGCCTCTACTGCTCGAGGTAGCTATACAGAGAACTCTGTTTGTGTGGTAATCATACAGAGAAAGTAAATAAAGTTCGGTAAAATGAAGACTAACTAAATTTAAGTATTACAATTGTGTTGAAAAAAATCCCGTCCTGAAAAGGTTAAAGAGATTATCTTTTGATACATGCATTATCATAAAAGAAATAAAGTCAATATTGTTGTGATATTTAAATGTCAGATCTACTATATAAAAATTATATTTATTATAGATTGAATTCTCTAAGATATGGATAAAAATCCACTCTTATGTGAACCAAATAATATATCGTGTTCACAAAAATCTAAAATAACAGATGTCGATAAAACTTTTCGTTTATATTCATTTGATATGATACCGGAATATCTTCAATCAAATCCATATATTCGAACTGGTTATCGACATGGTTTAAATTTTAAAGGTTGTTTAACAAGGTAAATAAAATCCTCAAATAAATATATATATTCAATTAAAATCTTCTTTAGTTTAATTCATCTGAATAATGAATCGGTGAATGTTTGGTCGCATTTAATTGGTGCTGGTCTTTTTATTTATTTTTTCTTACATGATATTTATATAGGTAAAGCTATACCATATATGTTATCATCAACTAGTTATTATTTCGTATTATTCTATACTTTTACTATTATTGTAAGTCTATTTATTTTATTAGTTTAAGAATGATATGAAATTTTCATCGATAGATATGTATGCTTTGTTCTGTTGTCTTTCATCTTTTCAATTGTATATCACCAAGACATTGTGATGATTTTCTTAAAGTAGATCTATGTGGTATTGGATTTGGTATTCTCGGTTGTTATTTATGTGGTCTTCATTTAACATTTGAATGTTACGAAAATTGGAGAATGCGGTATGTAACAATAATTATTGGTATTATGTTTATTACTGTTATTTATTATATACATGGAGTAAAACGATATTTATCACAAAATATTCATGTAATTTTATTTATGGTTATATCACTTTTTGGTATATTACCAGCTTTACATTGGTATTATCTTCATGGTGGTTGGTCAAATCAATTTGTTCAATATTTTTTACCGAAATTAATTATATTTTATGGGCTTTTAAGTATTGGTGTATTGGCATATTTAACAAAAATTCCTGAAAGATTTTTTCCAGGTATTATTTTCCATTAGAAATAGTTTTCAATATAATATATCGATTTATTTTTTATTTAGGATATTTTGATATTTTATTTTCAAGCCATCAAATCTGGCATTTTGCAACATTGGCTGCATTTATTTGGTGGTATAGAAATGGTATACTATTAATGCATTATCGTCTGATAAATCCTTGTGATGCTCAATGAAACTGATATAGAACACTAGAATGCGTTTTATTTTTCTCATAGCTATAAGTAGCTTTAAGCATTTTTTTTTCTTTACATTAATTAGGATTTACTAATGTGTGTTTTGAGATCTCATTATATTTACTTATTAATTTTCTGTGATAAGTATATTGTGTGACTTATAGATCCTATCTAGATAAAAATATAAGACAAGAGAATGATTGTTTTTGATATAGAACTATTTTTTTTTTACAAAGAAATAAATATTTACAGAATCAAAAAGGCTTTAAATCTACAGTTCAATGCAGAAGTTTTCATATTGTTCGACAAAATTATTTTAGATCTAATATTGATCAATAAGAGATGATACGGGAATAATTCAACGATGAATACGATTAAATTATGTGTATTTTATGATTAAAAGAAAACTTATTCAACAAATGATAACTTGAAATATAACAGAAAAGTACTATAGCTAAGTATATTCAAGTTTTTCAAAAAAACACAAATGATTTATTATAGAAATTATGTATCAATTTCAAAATATCAGCGATTATGTGCAGATTATCAATGTACATTTAATTGCTATTGTTGTAGATAAAATACAACGATAGAAATATAGGTAAGTGTTGATTATATTATTATTTATAGCTCTACTGATTCTAAAGAATATACCAGATATTTATTTCAATCAATATTTTCATTGATATAAATAAAAGAATGTTAAGAATGTGAGGTATAACAACTTCTAGTTGTTATGTATGTTAAAGAATCCATAAATGTCAATATTAAAAATATTTCTATCGTATCATATTAAAACATTTGTAAAAATTATAAATAGCAAAAATAATTTATTAGTACTTGTAATACGATAATATTAGCAAGTAGATTATAAAAGTCTATTTTACTTCTGGAAAAATATATGCTCATTACGGAAACGTGCTTGTGTTTGAATATATATTTAATTTAATATTTTACTGCAGATAGTACTTTCCACGTACACAAACGTTCTTTGAGTGCGTACTACAAGAACAGAAAGATTGTGGCAAACTATAAGGTAGAAAAAGAACATGACGTTTGCTATTTGATAAGTCATAAAAGCTCATATAGATAACGTTTTTTTAAATAAATGGAAAAAACAATCTAGTTTAGTGGTTCATTGCAATAGATCGTTCGAATTCATTTCAACTTCTTTTAGGAGAGTTACGATGAATATTTTAGTTTTTGAGTATAAATATCAAATGAATTTTTCTAATAAAGAATGTTTAAGGACAGAAAGGAGAAAATAGATTCTTTAACAATAAATAAAAATAGGATTTCATTTTATTTTTTTATAATTACTTGGACGGTAAGTCATTCAGAGTATAAAGCTAGTTAACTATTATCTAGAGTTTTCCGATTAATCCCTAATCAATTATCGGATTGATTTAATCTAAATCGAAAATTATTTGCTAGTTTTTCTGTAAATTAAAAAATAAATAGTACAAAGTTCATCTGTAATTAACAAATACTGTATCTCATGGCAATTTATATCGATCAATATGCTTAGCAACCGTGATAGTTAAGACTTTATCCTAATAGATAAACAAAATTCTGCATGTTATTGGCATGACATTTAAATATCATTATAGATTAAGAATATATTATCTATTCTGTTTCATTTTTTGTGAATTATTTATATGTTTAAGCGCTTCGAAAACAATTCTCACAGGTCTTTAATTAGCCTATAAGACGACGCAGCTTTCGTGAGATTTCTATTTGAATATCGTAAACGACTACTAAATTACAGTATCACTTTTATTTTTTGATTTTTAACTGCCGTCAATAACACTAAACGACAAGCATGTTATCTCTTTATTGCCCTGTTTTTATAACTTTCTCTCTTTTTTCTTTTTGAATCCGAACAGCTATCTTTCTGTTGACAATGTGACATCACTTTTATCACTGGGATGATGAAATACAGTACTTGAGAAAACTGGATGATAAAGGAGATTTTAGATATGGTGAGGTACGGTAGATATATTCAGTGTTATCTTTTTTTATGAAAGGAAACAAGAAAAACTGTTGACTTAAAAGATTGATATCGTTGATCTCAACGAAAACAGAGAGAAAGAAAGAAATGTATATTAGCCGCGATAAGAATAAAAAACAAAAACAAAAACAACCTTTTGCTCGATATTTTTTTAGTCATCTACAACATGCACTTCTAACCCACCTATAACTCAATATCTTTCTCATCAGTTTTTGAAAAACAGCTCTTAGTCTTTTGTTTATCTAGATCGTGCAATAATGGAAAAAACATCTAATGGTCTACATAATCATCAAGTACACCCACATTTTCAAAATGAGGATTTCGATGCTATTGAATTAAACTCACCAGCTATTGAATCACCAACAAAAACTTCATCTAGGTTTATCTTATATTTTTAAAACTATTCATTGATTTTATAATTTTATTTCATTTCAGTGTTAAAATGAAAGATATTTTTACAAAATCCGATGAGGATAAAAAAGCAGACAAAGAACCCCAACAGCTTGTTGGTTATTTAAGTTTAGTATGTCATCTATTTTTATTTTAAAATAAAAAAGAAAGAAACAATTATATAATATTTATAGTTTCGTTTTGCAAATGTTATGGATGTCCTTTATATGATAATTGGTTCTATTGCTGGTACGATCGTTTTTTCTCATATAAATCTTTTGTATTTATTAAATCTATTTACTGATATTTAGCTTTGGCACATGGGGCCGCATTTCCACTTAGTATGTCGTTGATATAAATGAGAAAAATGATTTCATTAATATCTTTTTAGTGTTACTTGTATTCGGAAATATTACCGATATATTCACTGATCAAGCAGCTGGCCCATGTAATGCTCCATGGAACTATACAATTTTAACTTCATTTTGTCCAGATGGTGTGGTTTTAACTCCTGAGAATTTCATTACTGAATATAAGTATGTTTATATGTTATTTCATTCTTAAATACGATTTTATTTCATGTAAATTATTACATAGAAAATGTAATTTATCAGGTTTCAATATCACAATGCCAGATATTCTGGGAACTATTCGTCAACAATCTATCTATTTAACTAGTAAGTGATATTATTTCCTCGAAAGATCTGTCATCGATTTTAGTTCCAGAATGTACACTATATTACAAGATTCTTTGTATTATAAAACGAAACTTAATATTTTGTTTATATCACTAAATATTTTAATATAGAAGTGAAATAGTTCTATTTTTTACTGAACAGAATAGACCAAAAATAATCACAAAACAAATTTGTAGTTAGATATCATATTTAATCTACATATTAAATGTCAATGCTGACAGGAAAAAATACAATATTGATCTTTGATTAAAGAGATTAAATAAATACTGTAGATGTATACAGAGAAAAAAAAAGAAGTTTAATATCCCTTTTCTTGTGATCTATTCAAGAAAATTTATTTCAAGATTTTTAATTATTTGTTTTGTCATAATTATAGTTATGGGATGTGGAACAATAGTCGTAGGATATTTGCAAGTTGCCTTCTGGTCTGTTGCTTGTGAACGTCAGACACGTCTTATTCGTCAAACACTTCTTCGTTCAATACTTACTAAAGAAATTTCTTATTTTGATACTCACAAAACAGGTCAACTTAGTACACGATTAACTGAAGATGTTAATAAACTTCATGATGGTATTGGTGATAAAGTCGGTTCAGCATTGCAATTTTTTGCTGGTTTTCTTGCTGGTCTTATACTTGGGTATATTTGAAATAAATCAGTGCTGCTACCATGTCTGCTTTTAGCAGACCAATTCTGCTTTTTGTCTGCCGTTTCTGCTTTTTAAATATTAGGTTGCTCATAGCTATAATCAATAATTTTCATCTAAATGATCATTTTCCGAAATCTAGAAACAAAGTTTTACTAGTAATTACGCATATTATTATATTGTCCTATATCTACTTAAATTGTCTGTCTTTTGTTCTCTAATGGCTGGCTGTTTTTCTTAATATTGTATATTTACGTTCAATAACTGTAATTATTTCTTAATCCATTATTTTCAAGTGGGAAAAAGCTGATTTAAATCAGTCAAAAATCAAATTAACCACTTTAAATCAAATTAATCATTTTAACTCAGAAAAATCACCTTCAATCACAAAAATCAATTTTAATCAATTTTAATCAACTTAAATCATTTTTAATCACTCTTAAATCACGTTAAATCATATAAAAAAATTAGTGTAAATCATAATAACTGATTTTTTCATATGATTTGACGTGATTTAAGAGTGCTTTTTGCGATTAAAAATGTTTTAAAGTAATTAAGGTGATTTTTGTGATTAAAAGTGATTAAAGGTGATTTTT
>CAJNOI010000006.1:219111-263947 GCA_905250115.1 Adineta steineri | reverse complement strand
AGTCTAATGAAGCCCCACAAAGTCTCATGAAGTCTAATGAAGCCCCATAAAGTCTCATGAAGTCTAATGAAGCCCCACAAAGTCTCATGAAGTCTAATGAAGCCCCATAAAGTCTCATGAAGTCTAGTGAAGCCCCATAAAGTCTCATGAAGTCTAATGAAGCCCCATAAAGTCTCATAAAGTCTCATGGAGTCTCTTGAAATCTTATGAAGTCTTGCGAAGTCTCATGAAATCTTCTACAAGTTCTATGGATGCTTATATTCCACGAGGAGATGAGGGATAAACAACAGAGACTTCATGGATGTAGTCTAATGAAGTCTATTGAAGTTTTCAGTCTTGTGAAGTCTCTTGAAATCTTTTGAAGTCTATTGAAGTCGTCTGAAATCTTTGAAATCGTTCGAAGTCTTCTGAAGTCTTTGGAAAAACTGAAGTCTCGCTTGCTGAAGTCTCTTGAAGTCTTGAAGTCCGCTGTTTCCCCCTAGAGTAAGTTATATTAGAAAAACAATTTCAAAGATCTATTTTTCTTTCTTAAGGTTTTTCAAGTATGTGATCAAAACGAACAAGAAAAGCAAGTATTAATGTATATATTACTTTTTATTGGCCTTGGTGTTCTTATGCTTATCACTAACTTTTTCCAGGTAAAATATTTAATTTAATTTTTCTATAATTTATTTTTAAAATATGTTATTTAGAGTTTCCTATTTGCAATATCCGGTGAATCTTTAACGCAACGTCTTCGTTCAAAAATTTTTCGAGTTTTATTACAACAAGATGTAGCATATTTTGATCTACCAGAAAATAATACCGGTGCTTTATGTACTCGTCTTGCAACTGAAGCTTCTGCTGTTCAAGGAGTACGAATAATTCTATTTCTTTTTCTTCGTACTTAATTGATTTATTTTGTTTTTATAGGCAACTGGTATTCGTATTGGAACAATGTTACAAAATATATCAAATCTTGGTGTTGGAATGATTTTAGCATTTATTTATGGTTGGTCATTAACTTTACTTATGTTAGCTTTTATTCCATTTATGATTATTGCTGGATTTTTACAAACATATCTAATGACTGGTTTTGCAAATAGTGTATGTTTAAATATATAGAGAAACATCAAATTTATTTATTTTAATTATAGGATAAAAAAGCATTAGAAAATGCTGGAAAGGTTTGTAATTTGTGGGAAATTAAAGATTTTCTAGATAATTATCTATTTAATAGACTGCTGTTGAAGCTATATCAAATATTCGAACAGTTGCACAATTAACAAAAGAACAGTATTTTGATGATGAATATTGTCGATTACTTGAGGTTCCTTATAAGTATGTGTTAGATGAATAATATTTAATATATTAAAATTTGTATTATCTTTTATAGGAATAGTATAAAACGAGCACATGTATTTGGAATTTTATTTAGTTTTACTGATGCAGTAAGATTTGAAGTTCTTTTTTTGTTTTTATTAATTGACTTATCTAAAGATTATGTTCTTTGCACAAGCAGCATTGTTCACATTTGGAGCCTGGAGAGTAGAACAAGGAGCAATGACGTAAATGATTTTATTTAAAAAATTTTCTTTATTTAAAATTGATTTGTTTTTAGTTTTGAAAATATAATGCTGTAAGTCAACAAAACTTAATATAAAAAAAAACAAATTTTCGTTAATTTATTTCTTCAGTGTAATGAATTGTATACTTTTCGGAGCTATGGCTGTAAGTTTTATCTAATAAAAACTATTTATTTTTCAATTGAAATTATTTTTCAAAGGTCGGTCAAACGGCATCAATGTCACCAGATTATTCCAAAGCAATTGTATGTTGATATATTTAAATAATAAAATGAATATATATATTTATAATAATCTAGTCGGCATCGAAAAATATTTTAACTTTATTTCTACGTCAACCGGAAATTAATAACTCTTCAAATGAAGGAAAAGTTTTAGTAAGAAAATAAAATTTTGTTATTTTTTTCTTATTGAATTATTTTTCAAGGATAACTTTGATGGACATATTAAATTACAAAATATAGAATTTTGTTATCCGAATCGACCAAAAGTACAAGTTTTGAAAGATTTTAATTTAACTATTAAACCAAGTATGAATACTTTTTCTTTTGTTCGTAAACTTTAATATTTCTTTTGTTTTAGACAAACAAATTGCTTTAGTTGGTGCTTCTGGTTGTGGAAAAAGTACAATTATTCAATTACTTGAACATTTTTATAATCCAAAGAGCGGACAAATAGTAAGTTGAACGTTAAGAAATAAAATAGAATTTAATTCTAATGTATCTATTCTAGTTAATTGATAAAAATGATTTATTAACTTTAAATCTTCAATGGTGGAGAAGTCAAATTGGTTTTGTTAGTCAAGAGCCAATTTTATTCGATGCATCTATTAGAGAAAATATTGCTTATGGTGATACATCAAGAACTATATCATTAGGAGAAATACAAGAAGCAGCAAAAAATGCGAATATACATCAATTTATTGTAAGTTTACCAGACCAATACGACACAAATGTTGGTTCGAAAGGTACACAGTTATCTGGTGGTGAAAAACAACGAATTGGTAAGATTTTATAAGAAAAAAACAACAAGAACATTTTGCCATATGTTGTATATTTATTTAGCTATTGCTCGAGCACTTATTCGTAATCCAAAAATCTTATTACTTGATGAAGCAACTGTAAGTTATCAGAGGTTATATAAAAAAAAATCTGTTGATTTTCTATTAATTAGAGTGCACTTGATACAGAAAGTGAACGTGTAGTTCAAGAAGCACTTGATCAAGCTTCAAAAGGTCGTACAACAATTGTTATTGCTCATCGTTTATCAACTATACAAAATTCTGATCTTATTTGTGTATTACGTCGTGGTAAAATTGTTGAAAGTGGTGGACATGATGAATTATTAGCTCGTAAAGAATATTATTATCGTTTAGCACAAGCAAAAAAATAGCATTGTAATTCGAAAAGAGTTATTTTTTTTTAATACTTAAAGCTTACGTTTGCTAGAATTTTATTTTTATTTTATACGTTATGGTTTTGAATAAACAAAAAACAACAACGAGTATGAATAGGATATGTTGTAACAAACAAAAAAAAGAAGTGCGCATAAGCGCATACAAATAGAAATGTTAATATATATTTTAAAAGTTTTTAAAGTTGAAGTTTTATGTTGTAAGATGGTTTTAATATGGTGAATAATTTGATGAACCACCATTACCGCGACTAGCACCGCGGTATGAACCGTTTCGGCTATCACGATAGGAATCACCACCTGCAAGTAAAAAGTGTAATGATTAAAAATTTTTTTTTCAAAAATAGAACTTACCACGATCACCACCTTCGCTTCGGAAAAATTCGCCGCTACCACCTTCGGCTATAAAAAAAAAGATATTTGTATTTAATAGTTATTTAATTTTCTTTTTTGTATAATAATTTACCTCGGAAACCACCACCACCACCACCGCCACTTCGACTATCGGAAAAACCTCCTCCTCTGCCGCCACCACCTTCGGCATTACTCCAACGACCACCACTGCCTGAACTAAAACCTTGACGGGAACCGTTATCCCAATTATTACGACCACCACGATAACCTTTTTAAAGAAAAATTCATATAAATATAAATTCGAAGTCAAAATCTAGATCCTACCACCTCGGCCACCACGATCACCACCGCCATCATTATTACGTGGACGACGTTGTGCAAGTTGAACACGAACAGATGTATCGATTGAATCAATATGTTGATCTAATCGAAAAATAGTTGAATATGAAATTGAATAAAACAAAATATCTACCATTGTATTCCGAAATGGCTTTATTGGCACTTTCTTCTTCTTCATAAGTTACGGTAGCACGACCGTTTCCTTCACCGGTATCACGATCCTTGTAGATCCAGATTTTTGGACCACCTGATCGATCATCAGTCTAAAAGAACATAAAAAAAAAAGTTTTTTTTTCTAATAAAAACTTAAATAATAATTATTTACTTTAATTGTTCCAACAGTTGAAAAAGCATCAAATATTTGATCTCGTGTTATATTTTTCGGTAAATTTTGTATGAAAATTGCGTCTCTAAGGGTTTCAACTTCTCCACTGCCTTCTTGTCGACGAAATCCATAACCACCACCGCCACGTCCTAAAATATTTATATAATATAATAAACAAATACATTGAAATTAAAAAAATTCCCAAGTAAAGCAATATATAAATGTCTCGTTTAATAATAAGTCAAATAAATACATCTTATGAAATCAAATAGTTATTTTTTTTTAATAAATTTTTATTCTTTCTCTATATCAGTGGCGTAGTCAGGTTTGGGCCATTGCGCAACTGCCCAATATTTATTGCGCAATTGCCCAATACTTCAAAGGCTATTGCCCAATGGCTTTTTGAAAATGATAGCAAATGGCCAATGCTAAAATATCTTGGTATATGTGTGTATTCAATGACTTAAATAATGCTATTTTAATAAATCGTTTCTTATGGTGATTTAATCAAGAAATTCCTCTTAACGAAGCATCCGTTTCCGTAATGGAAATAGGCTTAAAAAAAACTGAAATCCAACAAAATTTTTAATTGCCAAGTATTGCCCATGTCTCAAAAAAAAAATACCAATAAATGGCCCATAACTCAAAAATTCCTGACTATGCCACTGTTCTATATCTGTTTTAATTGAAATGAATAATATATAGACTGGATCCAACGGGCATATCAATCTTACTTGAATTATTATTTCCAAACGACCCACGATATGATCCACTATTAATAATATAGAAATCAAAATAATCATCAAACATCATCATATATAAAAATATTTGTAAATTTTATATCCATATAAATACATGTTTACCCATTTTATTATTTTCTTACTTCTTTTTTTTTCTATATATATTATTTAAGTATTTGTATATATTCTTTCAAATAACATAGAAAAATTTTATACTTGATTGTTCCAAAAAAAATTATGTATATTGATTTTCATTTAGCAAAATATAGTATTTTAAACGGAAAGAAAAACAATGTATTCATATTATATATATATATCAGTAGAAAATAGGTATCTATATGATGAAACTTACCCTCCTCTTCGGTCATCATTATCGTCATTACTTGGACGAGAATAACCTCCACGTGATCCTATCATAAAAAAATATTATTTTTAAAAAAAAAAATTTTTTTTTATTTTTATTTACCACCACGAGAACCCGAACTCCAAACGTTGCCACCGCTACCTTCGTTGCTGGAAAAACCACCGCCACTGCCACTATAAGCCATTATTAATTATCTAGAGAATAAATCAATCGTTATATTCGAATATATGACCAAATTGAATGTCGCGAGAAAAAAAAAGAAGATACTATTAAATATGAAGAATGTGTTGTGTACTAGTATGATCGAAACAAAACAAAACAACTACGTTTCACAATAGAGGTTCGAGATATACGTTAGTGTCGTATTAAAAAGAGGTCACTACTTGACGATAGGAAGTAAGAAATTTTTACTAAAAAAGCCTTGAACTATATTCTTTTGATACGATAAAGATTGTAATCGTAATCAAATCATTATTCTTACTCATGTCAACTAATTTTAATACGTTTGTTAAGTAATATTCTTCTCTGAATGTTGTCATACAGACATGTTAAATCTTAACTACATTCATTTTAGATCATCTCTTGGTTATAAAGTTCACTCGACGAAGAAAAATCTTACAGAAATGCGTGTTAAGAAAAAGAAAAAAGATAATGAATAGTCCGTTCTATAAAGTCCGAACCTTTATATTTATACATATATCTATATAGATATATAGATATATATATATATGTTTCTCTCTCTTTCCATGCTTGTATGTTCGTAACACTATAACATAGATTTATTTTCCTCGAAAATCATCTTATTTCTAGTTTTCTTCATTCATTTACGACATTAAAGACCGTCCGTTTTGTCTAAGATATTTCTTATCTTTACTGACGAATTTAAATTATATAATAAAATATAAACTGACCCTTTTTTAATATAGCATTTCTATTAAAAGTAGGTCGAAACGAATAAATGTTTCGGTCATTCGGTTTTATGTCTATACGAAACACTAATGTAGATTATAAATAGTAAAAAAAAATTTAGGCTAAAGACTGCCTGTAAATTGCTACGATGGAATACATATATCATTTTAAACTAAAGCTTAACGAGTACAACAAAAATAAATTTATAGGTTATCATTACGAAGTAGATTATCATGGTATCACATGATATTACTGTATAAATATTTTTCTCAAACAAGCTAGATTATCTTATATATATATGATTGTATGAGAAAGGGAACAGGTGATATTTTTATATTACATCGTTGTATAAGATAATTTAAATCTACTTATTAATATCGAATCTAATATTTTTCATTTAATTTTAAAACATCATGCATTTGAATACAGGTACGTCGATAATATATTTGATAAATTTTACAAATATATTTTTATAATACATTAGACTTAAATTAATATGATTTAGTTTCTAAATGAAAATACCCAACTAGAGCTAGTCGATTATTATTTCGAAAGAATTAACTATATTATTCGTTATAAGGTTTTATAATGATAATATTAATATTTGACGTCAGTATTAAGTTTACATTTGTATTTTTGGTTTGAGCATTGAATATAATATAAAAATTAGTTTAAAAAAAATCAGAAATTATAGTTTTATTCTTGAAGAAAAACTTATATTAAAGATATACGCAATAAATAAAGCCAAGAAAAATGTTTTTGAAGTATTTCTTTTAAAATAATATAGAATAAAGCTGACAAGTTTCTCAGCCGTATGATATACGATTATATTAATACTAAATCAATATATCTATATTTGTTTTTCTTAATAAGATTGATTTTAAAAAATCTTAAACAAAAGTATAATCTCCATATATTTCTAATATAGAGCATGTTAAATTTTATTCTAAATCAGCAATAAGACTAAGACTATAATTATCTTGTTTTCATAGAATAACCGATATCACAAATAATGATTCTCTTGATTAATAAGCAAATAATTCGAACGAAAGAATAATGTATAATTTATTATATTGAAAATTACTATAAAAATCAAATAGAATGTATCCATATCTATTTATTTTTCTCTAGTTTTCTATTTGTTTTTTGTCGCTGTTTTCAATATTTTTATTGATGCTGGACTTGTTTCATTACAACATGTCGATAATCAGCCACTTACTATCAATGCAATATCAACTAATGATGTACCTATTGTTCCAACAATGAATCGAGCTATGAAATCACCAGTACATGCTAATACTTCAATATGCTATCCAGTTGTTGGCTGTTTTGATAATAATGCTCCATTTACTAATGCTGCTTTTGAAATACCACAATCACCTGAATTTATTGATACACAATTTCTTCTATTTACACAAGAAACACCTACTAATCCAGAATTTCTTTTCTATAATGGTAATGATAAATCAATTGTAGAATCAAATCTTAATTCATCTCGATGGTTAAGAATAATTGTACATGGTTTTATCAATAATCGAGATAGTATTTGGATAAAACCACTTAAAGATGAATTATTGACATTAAAAGATGTAAGAACTATATTAAATATTAATGTTTTTTTTTGAAAGTAACATTTAATGTATATAATAGAATGAAATATCTGATGTACTTGTTATGGATTGGGGTAATGGTGCTAAAGCTCCATTATATGCTAATGCTGCTTCGAATACACGTCTCGTTGGTAAACAACTTGGTTTACTTTTAAAGAAAATACATGAAATGAAAGGTTTTTCATATGATAAAATTCACTGTATTGGTTTGTAAAAATTCAAATTTAATTGAAAAAAAAAGAAATATTAATTATTATTTTTTCTTAGGACATAGTCTTGGCGCACATACATGTGGTACAGCATCGAATGTAGTTGATAATCAATTGGCTCGTATTTCAGGTCTTGATCCTGCTGGTCCATATTTTGAGGGAACAACTTCACTGGTTCGTCTTGATCAAACTGATGCTAAATTTGTGGATGTTATTCATACAAATACAGAAATAGCTCTTGGAATGGGTCTTGGATTAAAAGATCAATCTGGACATGTCGATTTTTATGTTAATGGTGGTCAACATCAACCAGGTTGCCCTTCAATGTAAATATTCTTACTTATTAAATAATTCCTTTATCTCATTTAATTTATCTTTTAACAGGACTTCACTTTTTGGCAATCTCTTAGGTGGTCAAAGTGACGGTAAATTATTTAAAAAATATATATAAAATAGATAAAAAAAATTTGAATTTCTTGTAGCTATGGTTGAACAAACATCATGTTCTCATGGTTAGTATACTGAAATAAATATATTAAATATTATATTATATATTTATATAAATAGCTCGTGCTCATGGATATTTCACTGAATCAATCAAGTAGATTTTTATCTAGATGAATCATTTAAAATATAAATAATTTTTATTTTAGTTCACAATGTCCATATGTAGCTTTTCCATGTGATAATTATGTAAATAAAATTATTTTTCGATTTTCTTTTTATCTATATTCCTGCTATAGGATAACTTTAGCAATGGCAAATGTTTTACTTGTCCAGCATCTGGTTGTGCTCAAATGGGTATTAAAATAATATAGTTTTGTTAACAAATCTGATTAATTCTTTTTTTTGTTATATAGGTTTTCATTCAATTTATTCACTTGGTCGTGGTGATATGTATTTAACAACAAAAAGTGTTTCACCATTTTGTGGTTAGAATTTCTATTTATTGAATTTTGATTGTATTTTATTATTTTAATTAATAGGTTATCATCATAGTATTGAACTTACAATTGCTCATGATATGCCTAAAACAAGTGGCGAAATTTATGTTGCAATTCATTCAAATTATGAAATGTTAGCCAATGTTAGTATGACTTCAAAGTATGTTTTGAAAAGAAAAATAAATTAAATTTATTTACTAATTTCTATCTCTTATTATAAAGATCAAATGCTGATATACAAGCCGGTGATGTATTTCGTCGTATTTTTAGCTATAATGCTGATATGGGTAATGTTGATTATGCTATTGTATATTTTAATAAAGGAAAAAGTTGTATGTATTTTTATCGAAGTATATATAGTTGAGAAATATAGAAATCTTATTTAGTTTTTGGTTTGGGTGGTCCAAAAGGTAATGAAATTGTTATTTCAAATCTTCGTTTAAAATCAGTTGAAGATACAATTATGTATGTTTATAAATTTAATAATATTTATTTACTATTTTTGCTTTTGTTTGTAAATAGATACAGTGGACTTTGTCAAACAAATACAAAGATATCAGCATATACTTCTCAAACAGTTTTACTCGATCGTTCTGATTGTCATACTTGAAAATAAACAGTCTCGATTCATATTTTCTTTTTTCTTGTAAAAAATATAAGAAAATAAATGTTGTTATTAAAGGAAGTAATTATCATAAAGTTCAATTTTCTATTATTAAAATTTAGCAATAATTAATATCTATTTTTTCTTGTTTTTTGAGCAATTTCCATATGTTAAAGATAAACGTTAATTTTGAAAGACTTTGATGATCTGCAATCATCACTACGAATTTCTCATCTGTAGGAAAATATAAAATAAGCTCGTCCACACAATCTTAATTGTAGAAACACTTGAGTGTTGATTTAAGAAGTGAAAGCACTGAGACACAACCAGATAACATTCCTAGCATAGGGAGATCTGTCAGCAATGCATATATCAATCCATTGTTGATTACCATTTGATTAATCAATATTCTTCGCGATTTAAAAGTATCGGATGCTGTTAATTTAAATTGCTGCATTAATATGGGATTGAAGGACATTTTCAGATAAGACTTGTGAACTTAACAATGTATTTTGAGAAGCGATATATATATACTCTGAGCAGTATCTAATCTTGATAAACGACAAAAGGCAGCAAACACTTGAAACTGAGCACTACCGCAACGTCGAAAGCCTTCGACGTGGAAAACAGTTGCATTTGTTTTCGAATTAGTTACATTAATCCATTGATCACTAACAAAATCACTTAAATAAATTTACTATATGGAATAAAAATATGAGAACATGAACACTTTTTATCGATAAGAAGAAGTTGAAACTGTTCTTTTGTTGGATTTTTAACGGTGATCATTGTTTGTTGTTCAAATAATGACAAAACAAGATCAACAATAAAGAGAATCAATATGAAAAATACAATATAAATTCAAGTACCAGTAATATTCCAACGACGCTGTTGATCAATTTCTTGCTCGTTAGAATCAGGTAATGGTGCAAATAAATTTAAATCAACTACATACATACTGCTTAGATTAATACGAATAGTAGAAAATACAATATTATTTTTTGTCAAAATTATAATGCTAATTTAAAACTACTCATTGTTAAATTTTATTTTCACTTAAGAACTATCAAAACCATCTGTACTTCTTCAGACTCGATTATGTTGTCTAATTTTTAGTTACTTGAGCCGTCACTTAATTTTATTGATATTCATTTTCTTCTATTTATGTCATAAAAAACAACTATCAGATAAATTTCATCTGATGAAAAATTTATCAAAGACTCATTTGTAATTTTTATACTCTCATAGGATTTGATAACAAAGGAAGTCTTCTTATCAGTCCAATCTGCAAAAAAAAAGATCTCGAATGTTCTATTCTTTTCAAGAATAAAAAACAACGTCTCGTGAGATCTTCTATTATATTTTATTTTTTTTCATAATTTTTTTCGATTGAGTATTCGTTTGGGTAAGGGCACTTGAGGGGTCATTAATCTCAACAATGGTAAATTATATATCTTTTCATTGTATAGTATCTATAATAATTTGCTGTCTGTTTCGCTTATTAGTATACAGGTCAACTATTGTTTAAATTTTAATCCACTGAAGTAGAAGGTTGCCTTTATTATCAAATCCTATGAGAAAATGAAAATTATAAAGAAGTTGATAAATTTTTATCAAACAAAAATTATCTATTATCAGTTAGTATTAAATAATAATATTATTTTTCTATATTTTTGTAGTCAACCATTTGTCTTTAAAGGGCAACTGAATTTTATAGTCAACTCGAACATATTTATGTGACAATGTAATTTTTTTCTTTCTTCATTCCCAACATCATACGACATCTGTCTATATATCAGCTGACATGGTTGATTCATTTGATTTTTATTTTCTGTCCATCTTCCTTTTATGGTAGTAAAACATATTAATCTGTCCACTCTCCTTATTCGTTCTCCATCATGTCTCATCTTGCTAGTATCAACATGATTGGAGACCTGTTCGACGGTTGTAAATATATATATATATATATAATATAATATAATAAACATAACATAAGTTCAAGTTCATTACTTGTCAACAAAAACAAGTTTTTCAATATATATTTATTTTAGATTTTACTAATCTATTTACGTTATGACATTTTATTTTTCATGTATTTATTATTAATACTTACAAAGTGATAATATTGATTAATAACGAAACACAACATATATCTCAAATCAGGTACAATCTTGTTTTTCTTTTGTATAAACACATACAAAAAAAAAAAAACAGAAAAAAAAAGATAATTATCTATTATCATATTTGTTATTTGCTTTCTGCTACCTTTTCTCCTGTTACCTATGATTAATGAATTACAATTTTCATTCAAGGATTTTTGTCTTTTATTTACCATAAAATAAGAATCGTCGAAAGAAAAAAAAAACAAAACATCATTCATATATATACATATTTTTTATTCAAATTTATAAATATTTATTAGTTTGACATAATAGACACTCTTTTTTTTGAATTCCTTTTTGTTCTTCAAATCATTACACATCAAATGGCGACAAGGTGAGACGTCAAGATTATAGTAACAGAAACGTATTCGGGTTTTTTTCTCTTTTTAACCTTTCTTTTCATTTTTTTTCCTTCTTCAATACATATTGAATGAACATAATACCATTTGAAATGTTAGTTATGATGTATTGAGAATAAAAGTAAGAAGGAGAATGGAGAAATAATATTGAAATGAATTAGGATTTTAACATCGATTATACTTTCTTTTTCTTTTTTTCTTTTATGTTCAGTTCATTGTCAAATAAACATATTGTTTTATCACGTTTACATGGAACTTTAAGTTTACCAAAGATCGCCGCCGAAACTACTACAACGATCGACCGTCATCTGGCAAGGATCGTTGCGGGCAATGCAGGTATAGTTTTTGTTATATTATTAAAAAAAAACGACCGATTAAAATAAAATATTTTGTTTTAGAAAATTTACGTGCGCATCTTGACTCGATGTATAAATTGCTGCGGCCCGACGATCGTCTTACCTTGGTTTGTTATTTTAAATAGATCGATTTTATTCTTATTTGCTTTTTTTTTCTCAATAGATGGTTCAACTGGAAAGTGGCTTTCCAAATCGTTTTCGTTACCTAGTCATTGTTACATGTGTTGGAAGACAAGAAACAGAAGAGTAAAATAAATCATATGTATTTATTACAATAATTATGTATTCATTTTTTTCATAGATCGGCTATTCTCGGTTTTGATGTCGATACAAACGAGATTACAATAGGTATGACATTACCAATATGGGCCGATTTGGATATAACACTCGACGGTGATGGGTAAGAGTTTTGATCTTTAAAAGATTCTAATATTTTCCAATAATTATATTTAGTGGTTTCAAATTAACGTCTTACGATCGATGTCATATTTTCAAACCGGTGAGCGTACAAGCTCTGTGGTATATATTTGAATTTATTTATTTTTGTTATTTAATGATTGAAAGCTTTTTTTTTCTTCTTTCAAGGACTGCTTATCAGAGTCTACACAAAGCATCAAATCAAGCACGTCTTTATAATTATATAGTTAATAATAGTGACACACATACTTGGGTTGATTATTATCGTAATCCAGATATACGTTCACATCAAATGTATGTTAATGAATGGAATCAAATGGATGATATTCTATCTCATCGTAGTGATTCACCTCATTTATACCAGCCGTATGTTATTATTAGAAAATGTAATTTATTAATAAGAATAAATTTATTTAGATTTTTATCGTCAGATGAAGAAACACTCCGTTGTAAAATACATGTTAAATTAAAAGAAATTATGTTACAAGTTGATCTTGATGAAGTAACATCGAAATTTGTAAGTTTATTAATTTAAGAAAAAAATGAAATAAGAATTTTTTTTTCATTTTAATATTTAAAGTTACGTGAACAATTAGAAAATGCCTTTCAAATATCATTATCTCCCTATAAACAGTATATCGATGATGTTATGTTACATATCCTTGCTCAAATGGATAAACCAACAATGATATTACCACATTTATATCTTGGTTCAGAATGGAATGCATCAAATTTTGATGAATTAAAAGCAAACAATATTGGTTATGTATTGAATGTTTCAAGAGAAATTGATAATTTTTTTCCTGCTCATTTTAAATATTTAAATGTTCGTGTACATGATCATGATGATGCAGATTTATTAAAAGAATGGGAAAAAACATTTCGATTTATAAATGAAGCAAAGTAAATTATTGAAATATTTAATAAACAAAATTTTTATAATTTCATCATTTTTATTAGAGCTAATAACCAATGTTGCTTAGTCCATTGTAAGATGGGTATTAGTCGATCTGCATCGACGGTAAATAGAAAGAATTTTATTTTGTTTAAGAATAATTTCATATATGTTTGTATAAAATTAGGTATTAGCATATCTTATGAAAGAAAATAATCATTCATTTGCTGATGCTTTGGACCATGTAAAAAAACGACGATCATGTATTAATCCAAATGGTGGTTTTAGAAATCAATTACTGATATATGAAGGAATACTTGCAGCAAAGTAAGATAAATTATAGTATTTTACTCAATAAATTCTATTTTGAAGGATCCGCTTGAGTATCTTGCAATCTTTCTGACTGTCAAATCGTCCTTTTTCATGAAATACAATATAGATAGATCATCAGAATATAGTTAAGATAGAAAAGAGCTAAGAACCTACATATCTTTCGTCGATAGCTATGAGTATTTGATTAGATTAACTAGATATCTCGAAAATTTAATAGACGAATTAAATGACAAAATTTATTTACATCTTACATCTATGTCAAGTAAATTAGTTTCTCTGACGAATTTCATATTCAACAAAGGAAATATTTCGTATTTATAAACCAATATAGTGGGTATTAAGTTTACATGCAGACAAAATTTCAGATCGAAATTCTGTGTTTTAATTTTCCGTTTAATCTTTTATCATAAATACTAAACGTAGATACATAGTTATGACTAGAGAAGAAGAGTTTCTAGACTTTTACATTGTTCCTAGTCTGAACTGGATCTATTTATCAGCTACATATTGATATCAAATGGGTTGATTCTTTAGTAAATCATGTATTAGATCAAACTGAATGATTTTCCTGCTTCAATAGGATTTGATATTATCTACTAGAATGAATTTATTTATTTCTTTAATTCTAGTAAAACATTTCGAAGTAAATTAAATGACACTCAAACTACTACAACAATAATTGGCAGAAAAACAGTAATAATACCTACAATACCTGCAATACCTTCATCATCTACACATACAAAAAGTACTCCAACTACACCTATTGAACATTCCCCGCCATCGGATCCTATAGTTCTTATGCGAACACGATCTCCGAATAAATCGAATCCTGTTGTTGTCGTACCTCGACAAACATCTGATCATTGTAAACAAACATCACATGTAACTGCTCGACCAAATTCGATGATATAATTAATTTATATATATATTTTTTTTCTTCCTTACTTTTCTTTTCGTTCCCTCTCTCTCTTTATTTCTTTCTTTCTTTATTGTACGTACGTTCTTCTTCTGTCTCTATTTGGACATACGGAAAGAAAATCGTTTTTGTATCTATGAAATCTAAATGCCCCTTGTTTCTTGTTCATCTTGGAATGATACTATTTCTTTCTCTTTCTTTTTTTCTTGTTCTTGTCTTTATTTTCCATCAGTTTTTTTTCTGTTATACATGTTCTCTATTTCTTTTTTTTCTGCAACACCAAATAGCTGACAAAAGCTTTGCAAACAAAGAGAGTAAATATTGAAGAAATTATCTTGATTTATATATAATAATTGGATGGTTATTTATTGTTTTTTTTAATTATTATTCTAAAGAAAAATATAAAACAAATAGAACATTTCATATGAAAAGTATAGTTTTATCTATCAAAAAGGAAAGTCATTCGAAACATATCTATTGATAATGAAGTCTATAGACTTTCCCTGCTAGATCGAAGCAGATGTGGAAAACTAGCATAGATGGCAACTGTATGACATAGAATTTATTTTTATAATATTTACTTCATTTTTTATCATAGCTTAAATGAATTAGCATGATATGCACAAAAATATAAACTATATATTGATAATTACTATTATTAACAGAAATGAATTAAAATTGTTTTCATTTAAAGTTTAATAGTGACTAAATTAAGCATATTTCTTAATAATTATAGAACACTAAACTCTTGAATAATACTGAAAAGCTTGTATTGTTGATATCAATTGAAAGAAAATCATGAAACATTATTTAAATTTAGTGTATATTGATAAACTTGATAGAACAACAGATATCTTGATAACGTAATCGTTAGAATAGTTTTTCTTATTACATAGGTATTTTGTAAAGTTAAAAGTTAAATTAATTGTTTGGTACATATATTTATTTCCACATATTCGTTTACAATTAATTAATCCAAACAAAAGCAGTAAATGAATATAAATAACAAAACTAATACGAAATAATATCAAAGTTCTATGATTTATAGCGCTGCAATACCTACTAAGATTATTTTCATAAACTGTTTAATTATAATCAAATAAAGTACATGACATTTTTTTCTTAAAAAGAAATATATAAAAGAAAAAGAAAAATTAAACAACTTTTTGTCAAGATCCTAAAATCACAGTTTTTTGCATAATAAAAAATAAATAAATAAAAATCAAAGATTTTTATGTTCAACAGCTGGCATGTGTGTAAATTCAAAATCAAGATGAACAAAAGCTCGTTCTATATCATCAATAGTTTCCAATTGAGTTTGTAACTCCGCACCAATATCATGAGCTTTAGAAAGTGGCATTGAACCTGGTAAACCGACATCAACTTCCGTGAAATAATTTGTTCCAAAGTGATTAGCTTGAACGGAATCAATTTTTGTAATTACATCAGGACGATAGTTATATATGATATGAGTAAGTCGTTGGAGAATATGAGGCTCAGCTGCAAGACCTGATAAATTACGTACTTGCGCTATGAAAGATAAACAAAAATGACTATAGAACTGATTTTGATTATAGAAAATAGTGATAAACATAAACAAAAAAGTAGTATGCATTACTTACTATTTGCTTGTAAGATCCAAGCAATGATGATATATACTGAAATAACGATTGCTCCAGCTGGATCCACTACGACTAGTTCTTGTTTGATCTTGCCCTGTTTAGCATTGTAAGCTAAAAGAATCAGAATATATATATATGGTAACTTCACAAATTTTCACTACTAAAACATGCAATCGATCTCATTTTCCTATTTTATCTATAAATAACATAGGATTCTAACATACCAAGAAGTCCACACGCAAGTGCCACAATATTAGATGCCACATCATTTCGATGATCTTCGGCAAGAGCATACATTGTTGGATTTTTAACTCGATAACATAATACGAAGAGAATTGCTTTAGATACTTAAAAAGACAAAATATCAGAGTTGTTTTTAAAGTATCAATAGAAATCTGAAATTTACCGATAGTAACAGCCATAGACAGAATAGGTATAATAGTCATGTCAATAGTAGGTAATGAGTACGATGATGTATTACTACCATTCTTATGTGTAAAGTATTCAATATCTTGATTTAATGTTTGACCACTTTCAAAAATGACCTCTACACTAGCTGAACACATAATTACAGATAAAATAACAATAGCAATCGGTTCAAGACGTGTTCGTCCTAAAATAAAATTTTATAATGAAATTTGATAATTAGATATTATAATATTTAACCTCCAGGATATTTATAATAATCTCGATTTTTTATTTTCCGATGTGTCCAAATAAGAATAAGACTGGTTAAAAGATCGACAGTACTATCAACAACAGAAGAAATGACTGATAGTGATCTTGATATTACTGCACCAACGATTTTGAAAATAAGAAGAAACTTCAATAAAATAATGAATAATGCTTTAAAGACTTAACAAAAATAATAGAACATACAAGATTAGTCCATAAAGTAACCTGCGTCAATATTTTGATTGTACGCTGATGTTTTTTCTGAGCAGCCGATTGATTACTTGCTGCTTCTTCATCTTTTGGTACAAGAACATCTTCAATTGATGTTATTAAGTCCAATTGATCTTCATAATATTCTCTAAATTAAAAAAGACATGATATTACAATTAGTCATCTTACACATGCCCTCTTTAGACTTTGTGTTATGTACTGAATGTTGTCATTATTACTAATTAATCTGAATGTAGATTTATATTTTTTTAACAAAAAAAAATGTTTTCTTTTTAAAGATTATCATATTTCATGTTTAAGATTTGTATTTTATTCTGACTATGACCAATGAAATATTTGTGAGTAGCATAATATATATTATCGATTCAAAGAATATTATGGCAATACTTAGTTAGACGTCATGAACTTAATGAACTGTGTAATTACCTCACTTTTTTTGGAAGTTTTTTGTCATCAGGTGTCATCAAAGGTTTAATAGATTGTATATGTTCTAAATAACCATAAGTTGTTGGAGGAGCATGTTCTGTTGTATCTGGTTCCTCCACAGTTTCCATTTCGTGAACGAAAGCCGCATTACTCTTTGATCTTGATGCTTGCCTTCTGTTCATTAAGAATCGAACTGGTCGAGCTGGATTAGGAGGATTGCTACTAAATGATGATCGTTTTCGACTTTTTTCGGGTAAAACTCGTATTTCATCGTCTTTTGAATCACTCATTTTGAAAGCGTAATTATACTTAATAATGGATCAAATTCGATATGATATTGTATATGTATTTATTTTTATACTCAAAAATCGTTTTAGTCATGCATGGCCACCTTGTATTTATCTACTCTATCTGCGTATACATTCATTCGACGTTGACAATACTTGTGACTATTTAAATATATGCCTTATATGAATCGAACGTAGTATTACTCATTAATTGGTGATTTATTCAAATACCTTTTTTTATACAAGTCAGATAGTACAAAGCCGACGTATTATCTTTATGTAATATTTTCAACGTTTTATACGAAGATTTTTATTATGTTATTTTCATTCTTTATTTTCTTATAGATACATTTTTTCGTTTAATATTAAACAACAAACACGTTTTCGTTAGAGAAAAACAAGAAGAGAATATAGCTTTAGAATCAAAATACGATAGATATATATGTAAAAAGAAAAAGAGAAAATATGCACTGATTGATTGTTTCATTTTTATTTTTTATTTACAAATGAAAATCAAATTTTGAATTTTAGAAACGAAATTAGTTCATCATTGTTCATTTCATTAGCAGATTTGTCCATTGAAATTTTACTTTTTTCAAAATTGCTCATTTATTTTGGAATTAAACTATAACTGTATTTTTTTCTTCCGTTTGAAGCAAACACGCATTCTGTGCTTGTTCTTTCTGTGAAAAGTTAAGACAAAAAGTAGAGAGTCGCTGCTTTATTTTAATTGTATGTTTAAGTGAACATGTAATGACTTACTTAAAATGGATGTTGGCTGTAGAGAAAAAACAGTGTATTATATCCAAATGTTCGTTATTTATTAATTTTCTTTGTAACGTTGTATGTATCAGCAGCTTCAGCTGAAAGAAATTTTAGTCAATTATCGAGAGCTAAAAGTTATTGTAGGTCTACAATAAAACAAAACAGACTAAATAGACTTACTGCTGCTAGCATTCATAAAAATCTCGGTATAAATCCAGATAAAATATTAAAATTATATACACAAATGAATTCTCGTCGTTCTGACTTTGATATTTGAATTTAAAACGCAAATGCTATACATACAGACACTAAAACAGACTAAAAATACACATAACTCGGACTAAAGACTTGAGTTTAATACATGTTTTTTTCTTCCTTACTTTTCTTTTCTTTCCCTTTCCCTATATTTATTTTTTTCTTTCGTTATTCTAGGTATATTCTTCTTCTGTCTCTATTTGGACATACGGAAAGAAAATTGTTTTTGTATCTATGAAATCTAAATTTCCCTTGTTTCTTGTTCATCTTGGAATGACACTATTTCTTTCTTCTTCTTCTTTTTTTCTGCAACATCAAATAGCTGACAAAAGCGTTGCAAACAAAGACAGTAAATATTGAAGAAATTAACTTTGATTTATATATAATGATTGGATGGTTATTTATTGTTTTTTTTATTATTATTCAAAAGAAAAATATAAAACAAATAGAACATTTCATATAAAAGTATAGTTTTATCTATCAAAAAGGAAAGTCATTCGAAACATATCTATTGATAATGAAGTCTATAGATTTTCCTACTAGATCGAAGCAGATGTGAAAAACTAGCGTAGATGGCAACTGTATGACATTGAATTTATTTTTTATCATAGCTTGAATGAATTAACATAATTCACACAAAATCATAAAACTATATACTGCTAATTAAAATTTAAACGTTACTAAATTCAGCATATTTCTTAATAATTATAGAACACTAAACTGTTGAAAAATACTGAAAAGCTTGTATTATTAATAGCAGTCGAAAGAAAATCATAAAGTATTATTTAAATTTAATTTATAATTATGAACATGATAGAACAATAGTTACATATTTAGATTATTTTCATAAGTTGTTTGATTACAGTAAAATAAAATACAGGATATATTTTTCTTAACAAGAAATATATAAGAGAAAAAGAAAAATTAAACATCTTTATGTTCAACAGCTGGCATGTGTGTAAATTCGTAATCAAGATGAACAAAAGCTCGTTCTATATCATCAATACTTTCCAGTTGAGTTTGTAAGCCTCCACCGATATCATGAGCTTCAGTAAGGGGCATTGAACCTCGTAAACCGACATCAACTTCAATAAAATAATTTGTTCCATAATGAGAAGCTTGAACAGAATCAATTTTTGTAACCACGTCAGGACGATAATTATATATGATATGAGTAAATCGTTGAAGAACATTAGGCTCAGCCGCAAGTCCTGTCAAATTACGTACTTGTGCTATGAAAGATAAACAAAAATGACTATAGAACTGATTTTGACTATAGAAAATAGTGAGAAACATAAACAAAAAGTAGTATGCATTACTTACTATTTGCTTGTAAGATCCAAGCAATGATGATATATACTGAAATAACGATTGCTCCAACTGGATCGACTACGATTACTTCTTGTTTGATTTTACCTTGTAAAGCATTGTAAGCTAAAACATCAGTACATATATATTGTAGTCAAAATTAAAACTCACGAGGGAACATCCCCAACTGAAGTATCGCTTTGGAGTTCGGGTCCGGTGCATAATGTAGACCCTGGTGAAGTATGAAAAACCTCAAAAGGATAAGGGCCCATAGGCCTTCTGTTCCGAGTTATAGGCAATATACTGAAATTTTAGCCTATGGGAGGGTATGTAGAAATAAATCGAATGACGGTATTTCGACCTGAGATTTTGCCCACAGAGAGGCCTATATGTGACTAGAATACCCTGAAAATTTCAGCTCAAAAGAATGTTTCCTTCTTGAGATATTAACGTCTCAAAAAACAGGAAATTCTAGTATGTTTCGTGGGATATACGTGATTTTTTGAGACTTTAATATCTCGAGAAGGCACCATTATTTTAAGCTGAAATTTTCAGGGTATTCTAGTCACATATAGGCCTCTCTGTGGGCAAAATCTCAGGTCGAAATACCGTCATTCGATTTATTTCCACATACCCTACCATAGGCTAAAATTTCAGTATATTGCCTATAACTCGGAACAGAAGGCCTATGGGCCCTTATCCTTTTGAGGTTTTTCATACTTCACCGGGTTCTACATTATACACCGGACCCGAACTCCAAAGCGATACTTCAGTTGGGGATGTTCCCTCGTCAGTCAAGTTTGAAATTTGGCTAGCCGAAAGTCAAATATTTTTTTTGCATAGGTAAAAGACAGTAAAATATTTGCGTGTTGATCGATTTCTCTTTCTATCCTTCTTCTGCTGATTATAGTTATTCTCAGAACTAAGCAAATTAGGTCAGAATCAAGAACAGCTGTTACGTACGATGATTGACTAATTCAGTAAGACAAAAGACAAAGAAAATTTCAGTAAGAAGTACCTGTGAAAATAAGTTGGTGTATAAATAATCACACATCTTAAAAAAATAATAGACCTGGAGACAGCGATCGTACAAGTTAATGATAAAGAAAAAGTGTTTTCTGCTCTACCAAATGTTATTCAAGGTGAGGAGAATGCTAAAATATAGATTAAATAAAATTAGAACTATATGATGTTTGTTAAAAAGTACTGTAAAATAAAAACAAAACTGTTCACACTTTAATCGTTGGTCTTTCTTCGCATTCTACTATCTATGAAAAAAAGATTCGAATTTTGTCTAGTCAGAATTGAACTTTTAATTGTGACTACAGCATATATCTATTTATCAGATAAGTTCATAGTTTTTAATCCTTATCAAATATTCCTTTTTTTTAAGTCTATTAAAACATACAATGAATCTCATTTCTCTATTTTAACTACAAATAGTATAGATCTGAATCATACCCAAAAGTCCACAAGCAAGAGCCACAATATTAGATGCCACATCATTTCGATGATCTTCAGCAAGAGCATACATTGATGGATCTTTAATTCGATAACATAACACGAATAAAACTGCTTTAGTTACTTAAAAAGACAAAATATCAGAGTTGTTTTTAAAGTAACAAAAGAGATTTAAAATTTACCAATAGTAACAGCCATAGATACAATAGGTACAATACTCATATCAATATGAGGCAATGAGTACGATGATGTATTACTACCATTCTTATGTGTAAAGTATTCAATATCTTGGTCTAATGTTTCACCGCTTTCAAAGATGACCTGTACACTAGCTGAACACATAATTACCGATAAAATAACAATAGCAATTGGTTCAAGACGTGTTCGTCCTAAAATGAAATGTTAAAATGAAATTTTTTAATTATATATCTTAATAGATAACCTCCAGGGTATTTATAAGAATCTCGATGTTTTATTTTTCGAGCTGTCCAGATAAGGATAAGACTGGTTAAAAGATCAACAGCACTATCAACAACAGAAGAAATGACTGATAGTGATCTTGACACTACTGCACCAACGATTTTGAGAATAAGAAGAACCTTTAACCAAAATAATAAATAATAGTTGAAAGAGTTAATAAAAATAATAGAACATGCCAGATTAGCAATTAAAGAAACCATCGTCATTATCTTGATACTACGCTGATGATTTTTCGGAGAATCTGTTCCTTCGCCTTCTTCTTCGTCACTTTTTGGTACAAGAACATCTTCGATTGATGTTATTAATTTTAGTTGGTCTTTATAAAATTCTCTAAATTAAAAACAAAACATGATATTAGAATCAGTCATTTTGCACATGTCCTCTTTAGATTTTGTCGTATGCATTGAACACTATCATTATTACCAAATAACTTGAATGTAGCTTTATATTATTTCACAAAACAAAACAAAATTTTTTTCTTACAAAGATTATCATATTTCATGTTTACGATTGGTATTTCATTTTGACTATGATCAATGAAATATTTGTGAGTCGCATAATTTATATTTGCGATCAAAAAAAATATTATAGGAATACTTAATTAGACATAACAAACTTAATGAACTGTGTAATTACCTCACTTTTTTTGGAAGTTTTTTGTCATCAGGTGTCATCAAAGGTTTAAAAGATTGTATATGTTCTAAATAACCATAAGTTGTTAGAGGAGCATGTTCTGTTGCTTCTGGTTCCTCGACAGTATCCACTTCGTGAACAAGGCCAACAGTACTCTTTGTTCTTGATGCTTGTCTTCTACTTAATAAGAATCGAACTGGTCGAGATGGACTAGGAAGATTGTTATTAAAAAATGATCGTTTTTCAGTTTTTTCTGGTAAAACTTGTATTTCGTCGTTTTTTGAATCACTCATTTTGAAAAGCGCAATATATTTATTAGTAGATCGAATTCGATATAATATTCAATGTGCATTTATTTTTATACTGATAAATCGTTTAGTCATGCATGGCAACCTTGTATTAATCAACTTTATGTATATATGTATTCACTCGACGTTGACAGTACTTGTGACTATATCAATATACGCCTCATATCAATCGAACAAAGTACCATTGACTAATTGATAATTTATTCAAATGCTTGTTAATAAAAGTCACATAGTGCAAAGTCTACGTATCCGCCCAATGTACTATTTTCAACGTTTTATGCCAAGATTTTTATCATTTTATTTTCGTTCTTTATTTTTTATACATATATTTTTCCTTTTAATATCAAACAACAAACACGTTTTCATGAGAAGAAAAAAAGAAGAGAATATAACTTTAGAATCAAAATATGACAGACATATATGTGTAAAAAGAAAAAGAGAAAACATGCACTAATTGATTGCTTCATTTTATTTTTTACTTAGAAAATGAAATCAAATTCTAAATTTTCGAAATGAAATTAGACCAAAAGAAATGTATGAATAAATTAAATTTATTTTCAACATACCATATATGAGTGACTTGCGCTGCCGTTATCCGGTTGTGTATCGAACACTAAGGCGCTTATATTTCGACTTCTACTCAATAAATTTTAATATTTTTTTCAAATACTCCTAGACTATATTTTACTTATCGTAAAATTAGCAAGACTTTGGCTGTGCTAGCCATAGCAGTTTGAAGCGAGAAAGAACAAATTAAGCACTTTTTGGGCCTACCCGTCGGCGAAAATCACTCGGACTTTCTTACAGTTTTGAATAAATAAAAAGAATGTATTATAACCATTCTGTAACTAAGACTTTCCTCTTTCTCATCATATAATTGATTACAGGTTTGCTTTTGATTTTCTAATCAAATCTTGCAAAGACTAGTTAAACATGCACATTAACCAGTTTATGTCCCGACAGATTAAATTCAATCTACTAAAGCCGATTTACAAGTAAGTTAAAATTTTCTTATTCTGATCGATAGACTGAAGAACGAGAAATCATTTATTCCGGAAATCATTTCCTGTGGACATTTGAAATCAAATAAAAAACTGAAAATAAGAGGATAAGGATGTTAATGAGGGTGTCATCTACACGTTTACGCTGTTGTGGATGCGTCTTTCTTTGCGCCGAGAAAGTTCCACGTTTGTTCATTAGATTCTCCTTTTCAAAAACTTTCGATTGATATATAACAATATTACATAAATTCTTCTTTCGTGATTTTATTTTGTCAAAATCTTGCTAAAATTATTCATTTTTATTATGTCAAGAAATCTGAATACTTATTGAATATATATATACCTATTAAGATTATTTTCATAAGTTATTTATTTATAATAAAATAAAATATATAGCATATTTTTCATAACAAAAAATATATAAGAGAAAAAGAAAAATTAAACATCTTTATGTTCAGCAGTTGGTATGCGTGAAAATTCGAAATCAAGATGAACATAAGCTCGTTCTATATCATCAATACTTTCCAACTGATTTTGTAAGTCTACAGCGATATCATGGGCGTCAGCAAGTGGCATTGCACCTGGTAAACCGACATCCACTTCGACGAAATAATTTGTTCCATAATGAGCAACTTGAACGGAATCAATTTTTGTAACCACATCAGAACGATAATTATATATGATGTGAGTAAGTCGTTGGAGAACTTTAGTCTCAGCACAAATGCCTGTTAAATTACGTATTTGTGCTATAAAAGATCAATAAAAATGATTGTAGAACTAATTTTTATTATATAAAATAGTAGTCAAGATTACTTACTACTTGCTTGTAAGATCCAAGCAATGATGATATATACTGAAATAACGATTCCTCCAATTGGATCCACCACGATTAGTTCTTGTTTGATCTTACCTTGTAAAGCATTGTAAGCTAAAAGAATCAGTAGATACACATATATATTAGGTAACTTCACAATTCTTCATTCTTGTCAGATGTTCCTTGTTTTTTTAAGTCTATTAAAACATGCAATCGATCTCATTTCTTTATTTTAACTAGAAATAATATACGATCGAAACCTACCGACAAGTCCACAAGCAAGTGCCACAATATTAGATGCAACATCATTTCGATGATCTTCAGCAAGTGCATATATCGATGGATTTTTAACTCGAATACAAAATATGAAGAGAATTGCTTTAGTTACTTAAAAAGACAAAATATCAGATTTGTTTCGAAAGTATCAATAGAAATCTGAAATTTACCGATAGTAATAGCCATAGATACAATAGGTAGAAGAGTCATATCAATACGAGGTAATGTGTATGTTGATTTACTACTACTATTCTTATGTGTAAAGTATTCAATATCTTGATTTAATGTTTGACCACTTTCAAAGATGACCTCTACACTAGCTGCACACATAATTACCGATAGAATAACAATAGCAACTGGTTCAAGACGTGTTCGTCCTAAAATGAAATGTCGAAGTTGAATTTTATAATTAGATATTATAATATTTAACCTCCAGGATATTTATAATAATCTCGTTTTTTCATTTTCCGATGTGTCCAAATAAGAATAAGACTGGTTAAAAGATCAACAGCACTATCAACTACTGAAGAAAGAACTGATAGTGATCTTGATACTATGAAAGCAATGATTTTGAGAATAAAAAGAACCTTCAATGCAAGAAAAAATAATAATTAAAAGATGTAACAAAATAATATAACATGCCAGATTAGCAATTAAAGAAACCATCGTCAATATTCTGACACTACGTGATTGATGATTCGGAGAATCTGTTCCTTTGCCTTCTTCTTCGTCACTTTTTGGTGCAAGAACATCTTCAATTGATGTTATTAATTTTACTTGGTCTTTATAAAATTTTCTAAATTAAAAAAAACATAATATTAGAATCAGTTTTCTTACACATGTCTTTTTTAGATTTTGTCGTATGCACTGAATGCTATCATGAATGGCGTAGCCAGGGGAGGTCAATGGGTAATTGCCCATTTCGCATGGAGATTTGCTCATTGAAATTCTAGTTTTTCAAAATTGTTTATTTATTTTTGTATTAATTTATAACTGTATTTTCCTCCTCCGTTTGAAGCACACATGCACTCTTTGCTTCTTCATTCTTTGAAGAATTACGAAAATAATTGCTTCTTGTTTTTTAATTGTAGGTTTGGGTGAACAGGAATTCCGTTGTATCGGAAAAACGCTGACCACGTAAAGGTATAGAAGAGAAACAAGAACAGAGGACAGGCCTGTATCAGCAGCTTCTGTTGAGAGAAGTTTCAATTAATTGTCGAGAATTAGAAGTTATTGTAGGTCTACAATAAAACAAAACAGATTAAAAGGACTTGCTGTTGCTTAGATTCATAAAGATCTTAATATAAATCTAGATAAAATATCGAAATTATATACATAAATGCTATAAATAGAGACACTAAAATAGACTAAAAATACATCTAACTCAGGCTTAAGATCTGAGCTTAATGCATGTTCTATTAAAAGAACCTTATTTCATTCTTTCTATATTTTTTACATTATCAGTACATTGCTAGGCCACATAGTTTTGGTGTATCAATAAAAATCTTGCCCATTTTACCCATCGTTTTTTCTGGCACAGGAGAACCTTGTCCATTAGTCTAAAAATCCTGACTACGCCACTGGTTATCGTCATTACTAATTAACCTAGAATATCATATTCCATGTTTAAGATTCTTACTTTATTCTGAGAATGATCTATTAAATATTCCTGAGTAGCATAATGAATATTTTCGATTCAAAGAATATTATGACAATACTTAGTTAGACATCATGAACTTGATGAACTGTGTAATTACCTCACTTTTCTTGGAAGTTTTTTGTCATCAGGTGTACATAAAGGTTTAAACGATTGTATATGTTCTAAATAACCATAAGTTTTTGGTAGAGCAAGTTTTGTTGTTTCTGGTTCCTCGACAGTATCTACTTCGTGAATAAGACCAACAGTACTCTTCGTTCTTGATGCTTGTCTTCTACTTAATAAGAATCGAATTGGTCGAGATGGATTAGGAAGATTGTTATTAAATGATGATAGTTTTTGAGTTTCCTCTGGTAGAACTCGTACTTCGTCGTTTTTTGAATCACTCATTTCGAAAGCGTAATTATACTTAATAATAGATCGTATTCCATGATATCGTATATGTATTTATTTTTATATCCGAAAGTCGTTTTAGTCATGCGTGGCCACCTTGTATTTATCAACTTTGTCTACATATGTTTTCGTTCGATGTTGACAGTTCTTATGACTATATCAATATGTCTTACGTCAGTCGAAAGAAGTATCATGTATTACTTGATGATTTATTTAAATGCTTGTTAATAAAAGTCACATAGTGCAGAGTCTGCGCATCCTCTCCATAGAATATTTTCGACGTTATATATCAAGATTTTTATTGTGTTATTGTCATTCTTTGTTTTATTTATACATATATTTTCTTGTTTAATATCAAACAACAAACACGTTTTCGTTAGAGAAAAAAAAAGAAGAGAATAAAGCTTTCGAATCAAAATATGACAGACATATATGTGTAAAAAGAAAAAGAGAAAACATGCACTGATTGATTGTTTCATTTTTATTTTTTATTCACAAAAGAAAATCAAATTCTGAGTTTTCGAAATGACATTAATTCACCATTGTTCATCACCGATAACTTATCAAATATTCAGCATATGCTTGAGAATCATGATATGTTACTAATGGAAATTAAATAAGAAGAAATTTATGAATAAAATAAATCTATTTTCAACATACCAAATATACTTTGACAATCACCGGTAGTATCAAAACCTGGTGGTGCGACACGCATACTTGAATTTCCTTGAGTTGTATTACCAACAAGAACTCGAGCTGAAAACAAAATGGAGAAGGATAAATAAATTATATTTTACAAATTACAATATTATTTACCAAGAAACATTCGTCGAATACCATTACGATCAGGTAATGAATAGCTATGACTGTATACAGAATCTCGAGCAAAGTAACAACCTTGTCCAAAAGCTACAGCTAAAGAAAAAACAAATATTGAAATGATTTTTGTTAGCTTTCAATGTTAACTAACCATGTTGCCCTGCATATGAACGATTAAAACACTCAAGTTCAATATTTTTGGATGAACGTTCATCACAACCTGTAAAAATGAATAATTGAATAAAGTTTATTATATATTTGCTTATAATTTACCATGAAAAAGCCATTGTTCAGTTTGTTTGCCTAATTTTTGTCGAAATTCACAATCATGTGCTGAATATTGTTTAAACCACCGTTGATTTTGTATTCGTTCGATTTGAATTATTGTTGGTGTATTAATAATCTGATCAGGAGCTTTAGTTCTACGAGATCGTACTACGACTCGTTGACCTGGTAATTGAGGTGGACCGTTTGTCGGCTGAGCTAGCATTCGATATTGATACATCTGTTGTGGAAAAACAGAAGTAGGAACGGAAGGCATTGGTAATGGTGGTGGAGCCAAAGTATGCGGTACAGTGGGTAGAAAGCCTGGTAAAGTATTATAGTTATTGTGTGCTATTAATGGTGGAACTTGATTTGTTGGAAGTCCATGATTACGATTGATGAAATGTGGCGGCGGTATAGGAGTAAACTGTGGTATTGTTCCTGGCTGATGATTATTTATTTGTGCAACCACAGATGATGGCGGTACAGATGTCGAAGGTGGAGGAGGAGGAGGAATTGCATGTTGTTTTCTAAAATTTGCCCAACTTTTATCAAATTTATCAGATACAAATTTGAATTCTGTTGATTGTGCATCGAGTGTATGACGAGTAAAATTTGTTAACATTGGTAATGTCCAATATTTAGGTAAACATTGTTGTTGATTTACAAGTGATATATCAAGATCAAAATCATCATCATCATTATTATTATCAGTATTATTTATTATCTAATTATAAAAATATATATTCATAATTAATAAATAAAAAAAATTTTAAATACAAAAAATGTAACCTGATTATTAGTCTTTTCTTTAGTAAAATGAACTGCATGTTCAAGTTCAAATAATTTTCCTTGTTGATATAACTGTAATATTTTAATTTCTTCAGGTGCTAAACGTAAATTTCCTAAATCATTATGTTTTATTGAAGCACGACAAAGTGAACAAACTAAAATTAAAAAACAAAATTTCCTAATATTACTATTCATCAGAAAATATAATATTAACTGAGTAATTCATTTGCTGTTGATCGTTGATGATTAACATCGTTAGCAAAACAATCATAACATATTTTACAATTACAATTTAATAGGAATATATCTACATATGAATGTAATTTTGAACATAATTCACATTTACGACGAGGTACATCATCAGTATTTGTTGTTGTTGTTGTTGTTGTTGGTAGCGGTGGTTGTATTACATTTTGTTGTTCTAGATTAACTTGATTTGTATAGTATATATCTGTACCATAAAGGCTATTATATGATTCGAAAATTTTTCTATTTTGATAATTTTGAAATGAAAGACTTTGTTCTTCAGTAAATACACGAATTTCTAACAGATCTTTATCTTGTAAATAATAATCACATTGAAAACATGATAAGATTTCATTCTTGTTCATCTAGAGAAAACGAAATTAAAATCTACAATCATTTACTCGAAGAAAACTTTAAACTAACTTGATTTTGTATATGTTGTTTATAACATGATAAACATAATGAATGATTATTATTACAATTAATTAAATAAAATTCATCTGATCGAACTGTATTTTTACATACATCACATATTTCAGTTGATAAAGCTATAATAAAATTAAAATAACAATTCAATTTATTTTTTTCTAAACATACTGTTTGTTGAATTAAATTCTTCTATCATCTCATAAATATCTATAGATCCTCGATGTTTTCGTTGCCATGAACGAATAAATAATTTAATATTTTTTTCTTCAATATTTGGATTTGGTACATGTTTAAATAAAAATTGGGATAATGTTGAATTATCATCATTATTACATATTAACATATGTTGTTCATAATCTTCAATAAAAACTGGACAATAACATATTTCACATGGAATTGTTAATGAACGTCCAAGACATTCATTATGATGTACATAAAAATTATGTTGATCAATATATAAATAACATTTATCACATTTTCTACGTTGATTATTTATTTTATTCTCAATTTTCAATTCAATTAATTGAAGAAGTATTTGATGATCTTTTAAAGCAATTGGTAAATCACCAAGATCTTCGATTTTTAAGAAATACCCACAATCTACTACTAAACATATTGGTCGTGTTTTATTCTATAAAATAGGCAAAAAAATAAATAAATATATATAAAATTTCGTTTCATACTTGAATATGTTGTTGTGTCCAATTAAAAATACAATTTAAACAAAAATAATGTGATGATGGACAATTAAATGTTTTTAATAATCTTTCTTGTTTTCCACATGATCTACATAGTTCTTTATTTTCTTTCGTATGATTAGATTTTAAATCAACAAAAACACATGATGATTGACTTGAAAGACATTGTCTAGAATTAGGTGATTGACAATGTCGTTTTGTTAATGGAAATAAACGATCTGATTCACTATTATCATCATTAAATTCCGTTTTAATAGATGAACGATTCATATTATCATCTAAAAGTTTTCTTTTTTTATAATTTTACATACAAACAAATTTAAAATTATATTTTTCAAGATTTTTAAATGTATTAGAAAGAAACAAATTAATATTAATATTTTTTTCCAACGTTCTTTCTCTTGGCAATGCTCAAATGACTCATATGTTATATATCTATCGTCAATCATATGAAACATTTTTCTTTTCTTGCATTTTCGATAGGTTACTAGCGATATCTATCAATTCTTGACGTTTTTACTGAACATAGAAGATAAGTTAAAACAAAAAATCAGAAAATATTACATAAAACTTAAATGACAAATAATTATTCTAATGAAGAAAAAAAAACGGAGAAAAAAATGACAATATGAAATAAGCAAAAATGTTTAAGCAAGTTGAGGCGGTGGAGGTGGTGGTCGTTCACGAAGAAGACATTGTAATCCGGCATTATCAGCACATTGACAAACACGTTTTGCACGAAGACTTAAATTAGGTAAACATAATTGACCAGTTGTACAATCATTATTTTCACCACAAACATTATTAACTAAAATAAATTAATCAAATATTCATATTTTCAATTTTCTCTTCTATTATTACCATCAGTTGGACACGAATCTTTTACTGCAATTAATCCATATAATTTACCATTGCCACCAGGTGGTAAAAGAATACTTTCAGGTGTACGATTTGGTGTTTTATCAATTCGACCAATTTTATTTCTAAATATATAAGTTATAATATTCTTTTTATATTTATTAAAATTGTTCTTACGTTGACCAATCTGTCCAATATGCATATTGAAGTCCATCAGTTAAACCAAATATCATTGTTGTTTGATCTGTTAAAATAACACGTCGATTTGATCCATCATCTCGTACACATTCAATTGTTTTCATTTTTGCATCACCCCAACATAATTCTCGACGATGATGATCGTAATAAAGACCATTTGGTAAACCAAGTTTATCGGAAACAAGAATTTTTCGTTCACTACCATCCATATTAGCTCGTTCAATACGAGGATTTTGTCGATTCCAATCTGTCCAAAAAATATATCTATAGAACAACAATATATATATCTGATTTTGAATTCTATAATAATATTTTAAACAAACCCAAGTTCAGGATTAACAGCAATACCACGTGGATTTTGAATATTTTTATCAAGAAGAATTTTACGTAAACTACCATCTAATTTAGCAACTTCCAAACGTTTTAATGATGAATCTGTCCAAAATACTAAACGAGATACCCAATCAATAGCAATACCTTCTGGACTACCAAGTCCTAAAATAAAATAATTCATTTTTTTTTATGAAAATTTATTTTCTGTATAATTACCATCAAGAACTATTTTTTGATCAGTGCCATCATATTTCATTCGTTGAATTGTTTTTCCAGATGTTTCAGTAAAATAAATAAACTGTTGTTGACAATCAACCGATATTCCAACAGCACGCATTCCTATTTAGAAAAGAAACAAAAACAAATCTCATTTTTCTTCATTTTTCTAAGATGCTTTACGTGGAACATAGAGAATACGATTATCACCATTATTTGTTGAACCTGATGCTGTTAAAGGTACTTTTAAAATAGTTTGTCCTTGATTAACAATTAAAAATTGTTCTTTTGGTCCACCAAGTGTTTCCGAACAACTATATTTAGAAAAAGATTAGATTTTTTATTATTTTCTTACTGAGAAAAATTATTTACTGTATTCCATCACCAACAAAACCATCTCGACATGAACAAACATTATCTTGAAGAATTGGATCATAAACACAAGCAGCTGATGATGAACATATTGTTGCATTTTCAAGACAAGAATCTAAATTGAAATTTCTAATAAAAATAAATTAGAAAAATAAAATATCATACGTTCATGACGACATGTTATTCCATCGCCTTTATATCCAGTTCGACATAAACATACATGTCGATCTATACGTTCATTATATATACATTGAGCATTAACATGACATTTATTTTCAATATTACATGAAACCACTAAAAACAAAATCCGATTTAATTTCAATACAATTCATTCTCATTCTTTTACCATCTTTTACACAAGTTGAAAATGTTGTTCCATCATTAAGATATCCCGGATCACAAACACATTTACTAAAACCTGGCCGTTGTTCATCAGGTAAACAATGTGCATTATAACCACAATCACCATCCGATGAACAAAAATGTGCTGTACATGAATATCCATCACCATAAAAACCTGGTTTACATATACATTCATATTTTTGTGTATTTTCATTAATAACACAATTAGCATTTGTATCACAATTATAATATTCATTACATTGTTTTGGTTTACAAATTGATTTATAATTTCCATTAATATGATTTTCATGATCATCAGTCATTTGCCAACCTTCTTTACATAAACATCGTGCATGTCTTGTATGTGGATCTTGTATACATGTTGAAAATTGTGGACAAATTTTTGTTGTACATGTTTCAACTAATAAAAAATAGTATTGAACAAAAAAAAAATGAACTATCTTTTCATTTCATACTTTCATCATTAATTGGTTTACAGAAAAATCCATTGCCAATATAATTTCGTTTACATTCACATGTAAAATTTCCATATGTATTTGTACATATAGCATTTGAATGACATGGTGATTGAATACATTCATTAATATCTATATGTATATCAAAATGAGATGAAAAAATTTAATATTCATGTTTACCATCACAACGACGTACACCATCTCCAAGAAAACCTGAATTACATTTACATTCATGAGTATTTTGCTCAAAATTTGGTATACACTGAGCAAAACCATGACAAGGTGATGAATCACATGGATCAAATTTAGGTGCTAATAAAGAAGATCTTATATTTAATTTAAAATGAATTTTTTTTGTAATATTACCTTGAGTACCAATTTTAGTTACCGTAAAAAATCGTATAGTTGTATCTTCAATTGAATGATAAATATGACTATCTTGATTTGATACAACAATTTCTTTTGGTGATCGATGTGGATTATGTGGACATTCATAGAATGTTAAACTATCCTCAATTTCATAACTCATATTATATGTTATAGTTGAATTCGTATCAAGTTTTGATATTAAAGAATACGATGTCAATGATTTCGCATCATAATGTCCTAGAAAATAGTTTATATAAATATTTTTTGGGAAAATAAAATTTTTTTAAATAAACCTAATGATCGTTTAATATATTTAATATTATTATTTCCAACTGTAACCGATAAATTTCCTTCAGGATGTGGAAGACTACCATTAATATATGTTTCAACATGAAGAACACCTGATTCAATTCCACGAAAATATTGTTCAATAGTTAAAATTGATTGTTCTGTTGTATTATCAACTTCAAATGTACGTATTAAAGCTGAACGATTTAATACACCACCTATTAAACAAATTTATGTTAATACAAAGAATAACTAAAAACAAAACAAAAAAGTATACCCGTAAGAGCAAAACCATTATCAATTGGATCTGAAAATCGATGAATTGTACCAAATAACCAATTGATTGTATTAAATAATGGTAATAATTGTTGAAAATTTGAATGAATCAAAGGCATATTATAAAGAGAATTATGTATTCGGCCATCTTCAATATAAACATAGCCTTGTAATTCAACATCTATTTGTTGACCATTGATTGTTCCATTGATTTTACCCACAACCGGATAATTTTCTATTTAAATAATAATTATAACAAAAAAAAGAAACAAAATAGAATAAAAATTTACCAGCACGTTCACATCGAAGTCCAGAACCAAGATAAGGAAATAGACATCGACAACAATATCCATTACCTTGATTTTCACATCGTGCATTACGTGAACAAGATTTACATTCAATTGCATCTAAAATATTTAAATAATTCTTCATAGGAAATCATTGTATTAATAAATACCAGGTGGAATTGTTGTTGTCGATGGAGATGTTGCATGTTCACGATAAGAATTTTGAGGTAAATGTTGATATATATTGGATGAATAATGTGCTATAGTGAAAAAAATAAAACAAAGAAATTAATTTAATTCATAAAATATCTTACATTCTACTGGTGAAAGAATTTCTTCAACATCATCTTCACTTCCTGCTGGTGTTATACGAAATCTTCCATAACGACGTCGATCTCCAATTAAATATATCCAAACACCTGGTTTACCAATATTTGATTCCCTATTGATTATATGTATTTTTGATTTTTAGTTTTATTTCGTATACATACTTCGCTAAATTGATTCCAGCTTCTCCGCCTGATCCTGGTAGAACAACTGTTTGTTGAGCTGTACCATCAGTAAAACCTGCTTCAGCATAACGATCTTCTCGACCTAATTTTGCAGGACTATAAGCTGATACGAATTCTAATTTTGCATACATGAATATAGAAAAGGTTTGTGTTCCATCGCTAACAACAGCGACTTGAAAAGTATTTTTCTATAAAAATTAAAATAATTTGTATCAGTTATCGCATTTTTTCTTTTCCTAATTCTAAATATTATTTTAACCTTATCATCTTTATTTAAAAATGAATGAACATCTGTCCAAGTACATATTAATATTGACGTTGGTTCGAAATTTGTTGATCGTGGAAAACCTTCTTGTATTAATTCTTTGGCTTTTTTAAGTAAATGTTCTTCTTTCGTATATCTTAAAACACATATATATACCATAATAACTTTAAAGAAAAGAAAACGAATATTACTTATAAGTAATAGAACCATTTTTAATTGATGTATCAATATCAGCCCAAAATGGTGCAATAATAGCGTATCCACTATAACTTGTTAATGTTATTTGAGGAAAAAAATATGCAATTGGTAATAAAAATGATAGAAAACCATTTGTATTGATCTTTATCGAATAATAAATTCAGTCTTTTTTTTTTCTTCTTCTCAAAATAAATCTCAATTACTTACATAGACACTTTCATATTTCGTTGTAATAAATGTTATTTCAGGTGAAAGAATAATTTGTTCTGAATGTGTATCATCTTCTTTTGATAATTCAATGCCATCTTTATAAATGAAAAAATCTGATTCACTAATACATTGACAATAATTATTCAAGCAGATTAAAATCAAAAGACAAAAAATTGCCTTTCGATCTATATAAAATAAGATCATTTTGAATGAAGAACGAAACCGAAAACGAAGAATGATTTGTATGCGTATAAATGTTTCGTTGTTAGATGGATGAATGAATCGTGTCAATGAACGTTAGATTCTTTTTTTTTCTCTCCTCTGTATATTGTAGTGATAATGATCAAGTAAAATATATATATGTATATATATATATATACACGTATACGTTCAATGTGTTTAACGATGCAATGTGTAACCCTATAGATAGTGTGAGTACGTGCATGTATTGCATAAAAAAACATCGAGTCAATCTAATATTCACATCTGAATATGAATGAGAGCATATCTTCTATTGTTAGCATTCGAGCATATAATATACCGGTGAATGTGTGTATATTTTAACAATATTACAGACCAAACAAGTGTTCTTTTTGTTTGTCTGTCTATTTGACCGCAAGAGACATTGTGATGTGATAATACAATCTTTGTTTGTTGTTGATGATGGTGATGATGAATTCTACTCAATTACGTCATTGATATATATCAGACACAATTACTTAAATTGCACTTGATTTTATATAGATTTAAGTTAAGAGTTTATAGTTTTATTGCATCATTATTTTTAAGAATAAAATAAAAACAAAGAATATTTCATTAATTTTTGAGTATTCATTACGTATCTATCGCTTCAACTATCGTTATATTAAACATAAATAGTTGTATGTCATATTTTTTATAAGTATCACATATTAAATTAAAATGTGTTAACTATAGCTTCAAGATGAAAGAAAAATCGATGACGTCAGTAAAAATAAATTATATGTTACAGTTAGATTGTATATAAGATTTACTTTCTACTGATTGTTTGTAAAAGGAGAAACAAACTATCCATGCCATAATCAATATATATCAAAGTAAAATTACAATAAAAAATATCTCAACCGAGCCACTTTTAAAGAATACTAGAATGTCAATATGATCTTCATCATAACGTTGCCATAATTTCATCGGAAATAACAGTACTTTTGTGATGTTTTCAAGTTGAAGTATCCAGATCGTCGTGTAATCTCATAATCAATGCTAAAACTTCGGATATGAAGAGAAAAGAATCCTCAATTCCTACTCTTATATTCATTTTTACGAAATTATGACTGAAACGGAAAATTTAGTTAACCATTATTTTATTGCATTGATAGATCGTTTCTTCATCTCTCAAATATTCATTGAAAAGTAAATCCTCAATTAAGAAAACGATTTTTTTTAATCAACAGATACTAAATCCTCGATAGCAAAAATGATATTTTTCTAAGAAAAAGAAAACTAATTAATGAAAAGTAAATCGTGTAATTCCAACTAGATAAGCTCTTTGCCAATTAAAAGAACACGATACATTTGATATGTAACGAAGGATTAAAAATAAGATTTTACTACTGGTTCACGTATTATCGATTCTGATCGAGATCAAACGAACATCATCATATAAAATTGAATAAATAAGTATCAATATGAACCAAAACAAAAAAAAATCATAGATATATTTTAAAAAAACTGAAGTATATCATAAAATAAATTTAAAAAATAAAAACGGAAATATTTTCCATATGAAGTCAATATTCTTATTCGATTAATAAGTGCATCAAAAAACCATTAGATTCAATTATTTTCTTACTAGAATAGCCTTTTGTATATAAAATCATAAGGAAATCTTTTGAAAAGAAACTAACTTGAATACATTTAGGACATGACAGTAAAATCAAAAATATGACGTAGACAATTACAAAACATTCTCGTTTATGCAGACTACAAATATAATCAATTATTCACATAACTACCTACGATGAAAAGAAAACAATGATAATTATCAATATAATAAATGTCTATACGAACTTTTTCTTCTCTATTTTAATCATCTTTGTTTTGCAAATATTGTACTATTAAAATTTTTTAGTATTTTAACGTTTAATGATACTCAATAGTCATTTGCTTTTCTAGCTGAATGAATCCATGATTATTATTATGAATAACAATTGTAGCACTTCTTGCTCGAATAAATTTTACTTGTTGTCGTCTAACCAACACGCGTATATGATCCTTCAAGAGATTGATCTAATAATATTTATACTATAAAACATTCGTATGTGAAAAATAAAAATTTTTTGATTTTTTTAAATATAAGACATTCTTTTTTTTGAAGACATTTATTTCCCTTGAGTATAATAAGAAAAATTTGCATAGAAATTTCTTTGAAACTAAATATAATTTCTCAAATGAACAGTCAAAGTTAATTTACTAATATTTTATCAAATCAACTTGTCTTATACAAACCAAAATGTCTAGAATAACAATATAACTGTCGAATAAAGACATGTAAAATTTTTTTTTACATGTTAACAGTAATAGTTATGTAAATGTATTCATTGATAATGTTTATCGTTTCATTTATTATATGAAGCAAAAAAAAAGAAGAGATATTTTTTAAAATGTATTTTCAGTGCTGTTGAGCGATAGATACAATAAGAGAATTTTCATTTATTTATTATTATTTTTTTTTTCGTGTACAAATGTTGGTAAATGTTTATTGTTGAGAATTATCTGTAGCCATCAAATCACGACGTTTACGTCCAACAAGATACGAGGCTCGTTTACCAACTAAATATGTACCACGTTTGCCCACTAAATAAGATGCTCGTTTGGTTTCTGATAAATCTTCATCTAAAAATAATATAATTAAAATAGAAAGAGAGAAAAGATTCTTGTATTTTTTACCACTGTCATTTATATCTTCATCAGATGCAATTACATATCGTTTGCCTACCCAATAACCATTAAGATGTTTTCGTTTTTGCAATAGATCAGTAAATTGTTCACGTTCTTTATTGGCTTGGACCATTAAAAATGACATACCAAAAAGGGCGACAAATATATAAGCGAGGAGTGATTGGTATTGCATGATTCTTCTTTAGTTAACTGATATATTTTAATAAATAAATCTAGATAGGAAATAAAAACAAGTTTTCAAAAAATAATGTAAAGACAAAATTCTAAAACAACTGTATATATATATATATATGTAGGCCGAAAGAGAAAGAGAAAAGAGATATATATACTGGAATAAAATAAGCAACAGATTTATTTTTAATCAAAGGGAGAAATTCAGAAGAGGGAAACGATGACGTATGTTAATGCATACCTTTAGGCATTCATGCATTAGATAGAACTATTAGATTTTGTGGTGAAATCTCATTATATCGCTAGATGACGGATAGCTAAAAAGTTTTCTTTATAGACTTTTAATAGAGGTTGTCTATACTTTCAATTTATCATTCTTATGAAAAAAATTACAGAAGTCAACGATCCAAATTTAATCGAAAAACAGTTTATCAAATAAATGACTAATAATATTGATCAGTCAATGTCATTTATACTTCATTAGGTTAAAAAAACATAGACGACTATTGTATTTTAGATAATTTAAATATAAAACGAGAACTAAAATAAAAAACAAATCATATTTAAATGTTTACCAATTACTTATAAAAATAAACAATTGATAGTCTTACTTTACTCTAATAAGGATAAGAGTAGTTATTATTTAGTTTTCGGTCGTACGTTTTGCATCATTACATGCATACATACAAATAATGTTCTTGATTAAAAATGAACGGACAATTAGCTGCTCGGTCTATGTGTGTCGTTTTCCAACAGAGATTTTTCCTTTAATCAATTTCTTTCTCTCTCTTTTTTCTTTCTATATTCTCTCTCTCCCACTCACAATCACTCGTCATCATCATCACTTCACTTTGCACGGTTTGTATTTTTGATACTAGCGCGGGGCAATACTGAATTAAAAGACAAGAAAAAGAAAGAAATAAAAAAGAAAGAAAGAGAGGGGGAAGAAGGATGTTACGATGTCGTACTACGATGAATTGAAGTTTATTAATGATTGAACCTATTAGTTGATCGAAACTAAAACTTTTGACAATGAATAATTAATAACCTGAACAGAAGAGTACAAGAGGTTATTTTCATTATCACGATTTTTTATTATTTGTTGTTTAGTGTTAATCGAGTCATAAAATATAACACATTAATGTTGAAGACGATGACGTTTAGAAATAAAAAAAAAAGAAAGCTACGAGAAATGTTCAATCAATGAATGAATTAATCAGAGTAATTGTCCTGTTCTTCTTGCGTTCGTGCCTTGTTGTCGTCGAGGCATCGGAAATGATCGAGAAAGAGAGACCAAATTGTAAAATGCACGAGATCGAGTCAAGTGTATATTGGTAATTACCATTTTATACTCAATAAATGCATTTATATATATATATATATAGATTTCATAAAAAAAAGTATCGAGAAAACCTCTTGATATACACCGAACCGATTTTTTTGTCATTTTCAATAATGTTTAAATCTGTTTTATGTTACACTCTAATGATCTGTTTATACTCATACTCACGTCGTTTTTCTTTTTCGTTGCTATTCATATGTGTTTCTAAATGAAATTAACACGTTCATATTCAGAAAGGCAAAAAAAGGAAGTTTACATATATTTATTTAAAAATATATAAATTAATTATCGTTCATGTATATTTAAAAGAAAGTTTGATTTTTCGTAATATTGAAATAATTATTCAAAAATTTTTTTAAGAAATTTTGAAAATGATGGATTTGTTTGTTTTGGTGTTAATTTAATTTGTTTCTCTAATAAATCGAATGTTTGCCGGAATCGTACTAATTGATTTATAGATAAATCATCGATTGTCATTTGACGTCGTTCGTTTAAACGTTGAGTAAATAATGAAAATAAATCTTCTTTACGTTGATAATCATCAAGAAATTTAAGAAATAACATTCCTAAAAAAATAAATTATAATTTTTTAATTTAATAATCAATTAAATATGTATTTATACCATGAATAAATTCTTTTAGAAATGAAACATAGGAAGACATTGGTTGAAGACGAAGAAATTCCTCGGAATTAAATTCATAACCAAGTCGATTTTCTTCTTGTTGTTTATGTTCATTTTGTGTTATCTGTTGTAAATCAATTGGTTCAAGCTCAATACCACTATCATGACGTTGAAAATAATTTGTACATATAGAAAAATGACTATCATTTTTAGGTAATGGATTATCACGTTTAAAAAAATCTGGTAAACGATGTAATAATTCAATAAATACATATAAAAATGCTTCACTAACAGCGATGTTAATTAATGTTGAATTTGATTTCATTAAACGAAATCTTATTAAATAATCAAGTGAAAATTCTAATGTTTGTCGAAGATTAAATGGTAAAAAATGTGTTGCATCAATATTACCATCGATTTCACCTAATTCAAGATCAACAAGTAATAGATCATTATCCAATGTTTTTGGAATTTGATCTTTTGTTTCATATAAACAACCATATATAAATGGACATGGAGAATCCAGTAGATCAGATATCCATGATGATGGCATCACTGAAACAAATGAATATGGCCATAGAAATGGATAGATTAAAAGTGAAAGTGCAAGACAACATTTTGTTAATTTCGATGGAGAATGTGAAAATAATAATATACGTTTTGAACGTAACATTGCTTCAAATAAATAAATAATTTGATATGGTGATAGACATGAAAGTAATGTGGAATAATAATCATGATTAAGACGATCATCACGTGGACATACATAGAAAAATATACGACGATCATTAAGTATACATGTAACACCTGATGAGTTTACTGTAGGTATAGGTAAGGGTTTTGAATGAAACGATTGCATTAGAAGATTACATTCAAGTTCATTTGACATATAGGCTAGAAAAAAAGAAGAAGAAAAAAATCTCGTTTGAATAGACATGCACATAAGATCAAATTCAATTATAGTTCTAATCTTATTTATCAAGATTAGAAGTCAAATAAACAGCACAATACGAATATTTATATACTAGACAGTGAGAGAAAATGTTTACCTTTAACTAATTCATTTAGAATCGCATCATAAAGTTTAAAATACGAATGACTTGAAACTATACAAATTACAATTGGAAATTTTGTAATTCGATTTGAATCTTTTGTTAATCGTCGACAATAACCATATTCCATATGTCCATCTGATAATGTTCGTGTAAATATATATGTTGATTGATCATTTAGCATTTGTCCACCATTTCGTTGTTTAGGATTCAATTCCGGAAAACAAAAATGTTTATAAGGTGAAATTTCTTCAAGAATTTTCATTTCATCATCTTCATGTGGATAATATCCAAGTAAGAGTTCTTTATCAATATACCAATCTGATAATGTTATAATAAATGATAATTTATATAGATGAGCATCTAATTGTGAACATGTTGATATTCTATTATGACCTTCAAGAAATCGATTACAATCTTGTGGTGTATTTGCATAATCAGTTATATAAGATGAACGTGTAACTTGAAATAATTGTTCATCAAATAATGAACCATTAATAATTAAACCATTTTTATAATTAACAATTGAATTCAATAAGCGTTTATTTAATGTTTGTCCATGATTTGATAATTTATTTATATGAGAAGGTAAATAATATAAATGACTTGTTGTGTCTATATTTAAACTTGAACATGATATAGAATCATCTTGTTTGGAATTATTATTATTTGATGGAAGATCAAATGAATATGAAGCATTTACATGACGATTGCTATGATTAGATTTCATTGGAGTTTAATATGAAGAACAATAATTGCATATCATAAAAAAAAAGTTATGAATAAAAAGTAAAAAGGCAATGAACCATGACCAATGTGAGCAATGAAGAAGAGTTATCTTTTCGTACGTTTTCATTCGTCAATGAAATTTATCTCGGATGTATATAATTATCATCTTTATTTTATGTATTTTCTCCAACGTAATTTATTAGTCAACATAGATACTTATTATTGTTATTTAATAACAATAAATATATTTGATGAGACATAATCATGCACTTTTTACTTTTTTTGTCTCGATCATAAATATAAAAAGGAAGTCCTTGAGAAATAATAACATGTACACAAATTATATTACTAATTTCCCTTTAACTAACCTGAGGATAAGTACAAACAATATATATATATATGTATTTTTAATTATATTGCGACCTGAATAATTATTTGCGCACATTTACCTATCGATGATTTATATTTTTTGTTATTGTGTCAACGAAACGTACACACTATTCTATTAGAGGTACTCCAGTTTAGAAAATCATAAATCTAATGAATATATCCCGATAAAACTACGTTCGATAATTAGTCTTAATGATTATTAAATAATAACGTACTTACATTTTTGTCCAGGCCTCAACAACGGAATATACTCCATTTAGGTGATAAAAAGCACAATTAAAAAAATTCTTCGTAATAATTACGTTTTATGATTTACATGACAGCAATAGTGTTTACTTTTTAAATAGTCTAATTTCCTGAAAGAATTTATTTTTAAGATAAACTATATACTATTGACATTTCTCTGAAAGAAAATATTTGAGAATCAAGGAAATCAAGTTAATTAGAAAAGAAAAACATCTATATGTAATTATGTATAAAAGTATAAATAGAAAAAGAAAATGTTTCAGCCCTAATAGTGTAAAGAGTAAACATAGATAACCTTTTTTTATATTGAAGATATGCTCCGTATATTAAATATCAAGATCTACCAGTTCAATTTGAAAAGATAATAATCTTCCAGACACTTGTCCAATATTCTATTGAACTAACATTATTATACTTGAATATATATGTTGACATATCTTGATATGACTTTGTATTTGTCAATTATTCAAAATTGAGGACGCTAGTATTTAAATAGTTCAAAAAATTGAACCAACAAATACAATCAAGAATTCTATTTATGTTTTTTTTGATCATATAGATCTTGTTTATTATTATTATAATCTTTCTCTTACTCCCATCGTTAAAATCGAGTAAATACACACAAAAATAGTTCAACAATATATCGAAAAAAAAAAGTAGAGGCACACTGCTCATCAAGATTATTAATTCATAGAAGAAGTAACGAACAAAAAAATATATCTTAATATAGTTCCAAAAATCGATAGGTTCAATATACAATACATACTATACAAAAAAAGAAGATAAATAAAGTTTCAAAGAGAAAAAAAATAGATAATAAAGTACGCAGCAAAAAAAGTTCGATACTTTATCATCGGTTATGTATGTACAAACAAAAAAAAATCATGAGAAAGATTTCTTATTCGATCATTTATTGGCTTTCTTGCTATTACCACCACCAGACTTTCGAGCTTTCTTTGTTGGTGATGAACGGGTATTATCTATAGAAATAATAAAAAATAAATAAATTCATTCTTTGATTAAAATTATTATCTTACTATTTCCTGATGCTTTGGATTTTGAAGATTTGGATTGTTGTTGTTGTTGTTCACCTTCTGATTCGGAACCTTGTTCATCTTCATTTTCGGTACCTTGTTCATCTTCAGTTTCATTATCTTGATTATCATCATCATCTTGTTGTTGTTGTTGATTTTTTCGATTATTTTGAGATTTACTTGGTGAACGAGAAGTTGATCGACGAGATTTATTTTGATTTGATGAATTACTTTTTCCACGACCACCAGATTTAGTTTTATTTTGTGAACCTGATTGTTCTTGTGGTGGTTTATTATTTTTTCGACCATCAACTTTAGTACCTTTGCTGGATGATCGTGATCGTTTTTGTGGTGATTTATTTTGACTTGCTGATCTTGATCGCTTTTGTGGTGAGTTATCTTGTTGTTGTGGTGGTTTATTATTTTTACGACCATCAGTTTTAGTAGATTTACTT
>CAJNOI010000006.1:199979-219011 GCA_905250115.1 Adineta steineri | reverse complement strand
TGTTGTTGTTGTTGTTGCTGCTGTAATTGATGATGTTCAGTGAAGTGTTGTGGATCATGAAGAAGATCATCGGTCGATGCATCAACACGAGTTGTCCTTTTAAACGTATTTCGTTTTGATGCTGAACGCTGACCTATTCCGGCGGCATTCGGTACGAATTGTGGTGAAGATGATTGTGGTGAATGTGATAAATCATAATTAGTCGACATTGTTGTATGACGATCATCATCAAAGCTTAAATTTCCTGGTGTTGAAGTATCACCACGTAGTGGTTGATTTAAATGAGTATAATGTTTAGACACGGGTATACCTATAAAAAATATTATTTATTTTGCATATTATTTGATTAGTTTATATCTGTAGCATTTATTCTTTAATCTAATATTTATTTGCACTTAAAGAATATATATATATATATATATATTAAAATCATTGATTACATCGAGAATAGAACTTAAAGAAAAAAGAAACTAGGAAGTATTCACATTTCCGTAGGTAATGTTCCGGAATGTAATATTCTCAAATACTTCAGTTCGACCAATTATATTTTCAATAGTCTTCAATTGTTCTATGAGTTTTCCATAGAGAAGGAAAGAAAAACATTTTTTTTATTAGCTTTTATATAAGAAAATGATCATTTTTTGACCTTTATATATATGTATTATTAGTAATAATCATAAAAGAATGGTAATTATTAGTAAAATTATATAAAAAGACAAAGATGAATCAAATCTCTAGTTGTTTGTTTCCTTTTTTTTGTTGTTGTGTTACTTTGAAGACTGATATTATTCATTAAGAATTAGTTTACTCTAGATTCTTAATCTATTTTTAATGGAAATTTATAATACTATAGAAAAAAAAAGTGTTGAATAAGATCAAGGATCATGTTAATTAAAATATTTCTCTGTTTTCTATAAATTTTGATGATTTAAGATTAGTCAAGAAAATTATACTGTCAACAACACATATTCTATATGTTTTAAATAAAACACAAACCTGTACGCGGATCGGACATATCATTGTAAGGTACTGGTGACATGGATTTTTGTGCATGAGGTTGATTAATATCTCGATAATAATCTGAACGTTGTTGTTGAATAGAATTCGGAGAAAATGGTGCTCCACCAACCTAAATTAATTTGTTATTTTTAAATATAAAATAAAAAAACTAAGAATAAATTTACTCTTGTATTTGCATTCCAATTATTGGATTGTGATGGTGGTTGACCTTGATAAACTCCACCGTCGAGAGAAAATGGTGGATTGGTTGTGACTGAAGTTGGATGAGATTGAGATATATGTGATGGTAATGGTATTGAACTATTTGGAAGATAATTTGTTGGTATTGGCAAACGACCATTAGGTGGACTAATACTGATATGATTACTTGACACTATTTTTCCATCAACTTGTTTATCGATATCTAATATGATGAACGGTTGAGGTTTTTCTTCGCCTAATAAGAGAGAAAAAAAACAAGAATATATATATATGTAAGATGAACTTTTATTTTGTTAAATTTTTAATAACCTGGTTGGCGAAAATCAGGAGCAGCTGATTTTGCACTTCCTCGAGCTTCAATACTATCACTTCTTGCTTGCTTAGCATAAATTTCAGCTGAATGAGCTTTTGAACGTGCATTATTTGCCCTAAAATGAAAATTATTTATTATTCTTATTAATATCTTTTGTTTTTCAATTATTTTACCTAGCCATTGCAATTTCCGCTTTTTGTTGTGCAGTTGTTGCAGATTTCGTTGAATTATTTAGAGCAGCATCAATTTTATCACGAAATTTTGCTGTACGAAGTAAAAATAATTTACTTGGCTTCCGTTTATCGGTCATTAAAACATTATTTTTATATTTTCCCTCCTCCTTAGTACCATCGCGATATGTTGTAACTCCATAACCATTCTTTTTATTATTAAACCATTCACCTTCATATTTTAAACCATCAGAACGTTCAGCTAAACCAAATCCAGTACGTTTATCAGCTTTCCATTCACCCATATATGTTTCAACGACATTACCATCAAGGATATCTTCTTGAGATATAAATGAATGATCACCATCATCTAATGTCCCTGTTGAATTTGGTGTATTGGGATGTGATGATAATATTGTAGCTGTTTTAACTGAATGTTTTGAATCACCACTAATTGTACTTGCTGTTGAACGAAAAGAACTGGTTTTTTTTGTTATTGTTAGATCTTCAATATCACTGGTCGATTTTTGTTTACGTAATTTAGATAAAAGAGTTTTACGTAAAGAAATACGACGATCGGCACTATTTGATAATGAAACACGACGTGGACCTTGACTAGCACTACGGGATGATGAATCATGTGGATCTGACCTTGAACGTAATACAAATCCACCACGATTTTCATCCATACGTTTGTCTCGTTCACCTAAATAAATTTTTATTAAAATAATTAAAGAAAATTAAAAAACAAATACTTACGTTGTGTTCGTTCATCATCTTCTATTGAACGAAGTGATGTTAAAGAATCTCGTATATCTTTTGATCGATAACGTGACGCAAGACCGTATGGTACACTTCGTCGAATACCAAAACCGTGACGGAGACCTTGCTGTATCTGACCATGATAAACACCACCATCTGCATAGATTTCTACTCCATAACCATCTTGAAGTCCATTTGCCCATGTACCTTCATATCGTGCGCCTGAAATATCCGATACACGTACACCATATCGTCCTTTAAAACCTTGTGTCCATTCGCCTTTATAAATCCATCTTCCTTTTTTCTCAACACCCAATCCATGACGTTTTCCACTCATCCATTGTCCTTCATATGAGTTTCCTGACGGCTACAAGAATAATAATAATAATAATAATAGTAATAATGATAATAATAATGAATATATCGATATATATATATATATATATACAATCATATAGATATAAATAAAGGATTTTAAAAAAAAAACAAGTAAAAAAATATAATTACCCATAAGTAGATGCCCGAAAATTCATAACCATATTGCCATGCACCAGAATATTCACCTTGACCTTTGGGACCTGTACATACACCGTGTCCATGTGCTTTACCATCATTCCATCCTCCACAATAGGTACCGCCGTCGTCAAAATCGAAACGGCCTCCATTCGCTCCGGCGTTCATCCGGGAGTCCGTTCAATGATGATCAACAGTAGCGGCAATAGCAGCAACATCGACAACGACGACGACGTCGATGATAGTAGAAGAAGAATATTGAAAAAGAAGAAGTGGTAGGGGGTCACACAGAATTATTGTAGTAGCAGCAACAGTAATAGTAATAGTAATAGTAGTAGAAGAAGAAGGAGGAGAAGAAGAAGAAGAAGAAGAATGAGAAGGACGACGGTGCAACTATGATGTTGTGATGAGCAGTAGCAGCAATTTTGAATGTGTCGTCTTCACAAGTCGATCAATTCCCAGCAAAACACGGCGATGCACAATGATGCTGCCATGTGCGCTTGGGCTAAAAAATAGTAAATATGAATAAGTGGAAGGAAAAAAAGACAGAAATCACACACACATATATATATAACATTGCCCGAAAGACAAAAACCTCGATCAAAACTCTTCTACTACTTGTTAGCTATTTTCTGCAGTCGTGTCACACATATTGTTTTTCTTTTTTTTTTCTCGTCTACAAACACAAATGTAGACAAAAGAAAAACATGACATGAGTTACACATCCTCAATCAGAACGATAGGAATTTTCTGGTACGAATATTGTGAAGAGAAAAAAACAATGAGTTTTACAAATTTTCTGATCACACACATCATTACTTATCAATTGTCAAAACAGTGTTTTTCTGCCTGCTGTCACATAATAATACTACTGATGTCTGCATCTCAGCGATCCTTTCTTCTTTTTTTTATCTATTAGAAAAAGAAATATCTATACTTGAAATTGCATCACAATACAAGCGTGTGTGCATAGAAAAAGCTTACTCGAAACAAAGATGGAAGACGATCAGGAAGAGAGAGAGCGAGCGAGCGAGAAAGAGAGAAAGAGACTTGGTGGTGGTCTCAGGGTTTTGTGTCGTGCGCCTGTTTATTTATTTTTGCTTCTGGGTTGCGAACGCGTTACACACGTTGGATGCTCCCTTTCTCCGTCTCTTTTCTCTCTTACAGGCAGATTGCAGGCAGCAGCAGGCAAAGAAGAAGAACAAGAACAAGAAGAAAGAGACGAAGAAGAAGACGCTAAAGATGTAGAAGAAGCAAAAGAAAGAGAAGGAGAAGAAGAATAAGTCGAAGAGGGAGATGCAAGAAGAGAAATACGGAAGGAATTGTCGTCGGTCGTCGTCCTCGGCTGATTGCAACGCAAGCGTGCGGCACAAGAGCTGAGAAACAGTGCGAGTATGCCAAAGAAGAGAGAAAAAAAGAACAGAAAATGGAGAAATATTAAAAATACTAATAAATACGCCACATATACGACGAGAACGAAGACTATCGTTAATGGTAGAAAAGATCTCAGAAACGCATATATATATATATACAGCAATAGCAACAAGAGCAGAGAGCAGAACAACAACAACAATAACAACAACAAACGATGATGAGAAGACTGCTGTTGTTGATATAGCACGGTGATAGAAATATAGCAGTAATACGTTGTATCAAGGAAAATGGACTCTTACTCTCGCTCTCTCTCATCGCTATTCTTTAGCAGAATAAATGTGGTGGGATAACAAAACAGATAACTTCTCATTCACTAAGCAGAAGAAGTACTAGTGTTTCCTTTCAATCCATTTCTCTTCTTTTCTGTCTGTCTTTCTGTATCTCTCTCTCTCTTTTTGACACATCTTCTTTGACGCTTTTCCAGTTTCTAGTGTGCATAGACATATACCGCATTTCTTCATGTATCTATGTATATATGCGACTGACACACATACACACACACATAAAAAAGCATGTCATGCTTATTCGATGTGCTACTCTTATACTCATCAATGCCAACCAGAGAAGGAAATGCCTTTATGAATCGATTGTTCGCTCGCTCGCTCGTTCGTTCGTTTGTTCGTTCTTTAATAGTACTGGTAGGAGGTGGTTTGACGAACATGCAAGGAAGGAAAACTCATCTAGCGTTTTTTTCTATCACGCACGCCCCCAAGTCACCTGTTCGAACCGTGTGTGTCATCATCATATCGGCATACAAAGGAAAAAAAACAGTAGACTGATAGATAGAAAGACAATCTCTGTCTTTTCTCCGCCTTTGGTTTGGATAACAACATGGCATTAGTATCAGCAATTTTTCTCGTCCCCTTTCTATCATAAGTCAAGGTTGGACATTTGTAGCATCAGAAAAGAAAGAAAAAAGAAGAAGAAGAAGAAGAGGGACATGATAATTTGAGCAAGGATATATCATGGATCATTGATAAATGCGCAATGGGAAAACTCCATTAGCGGTTACGGCAACGATATCTGTCGCGTCTCAACACATTCTTATTCAATACAATAACGAAGAGGAATATTTCATATTCTTGATTAACACAAATAAGAAATATGTATAGATTTGTTAAATCAATTATGGAACTTTCTATAATCTTTTTGATAATAATAACCTTGAACATGATTGGAATGTTCATTGTTATATATATCTATATGTCATATAATTTGTTCTTTTGTGTATATATACAATACAATGAGACAACTGGGTAGATAGTTCATGGTAGATGTATGTATGCATGCGATATAAAGTATAAGACACGGCACACATACAAAATGACGACAAGAACAATCTTTGAACAAACAAAATAAAAATAAAACGAAAGAAAGAAGGAAGGAAGAGAAAGATAGATAGGTTATGCACACGTACAGTTGCTCACTTTACGTTAAGCTTATACTGAGAAGTTCACGATCATCATCACCTCCTTGTACAGTCTCATCTTTTCTCTATCTTTTCCTTTGAAAGTGCATATGTAATGTAAGTCCATTCATTCTTTATTTAAATATGATATAAAACGGAGAGTCTTTTCTTCTTCACATCAAAAGAATAGTTCATCTTATCTATACAATCTTCTCTACTATTCTATTTCATTAATATTCACAATAAAAAAGGAAGTTCTTCTAAAAAATTCATATGTTTTCAATTTGGTTATCATTACTGATAGTTCTATCAGTCAATATCATTAATGTCATAAATTTACGTTGTAATGAAGATATCGATGGTTCTTTGCAAGTCATCGAAAATTGTCGAGCTTGTGTTATTTTTATTACTCCTACAATCTCACCATCGATGAATACAACAAAGACGACAACAGCAGCAGCAGCAACAATAATAACAACAGCAATTTTACCAAGAAATATATTTATATCAAATGTTGAACCATCAATAGAAGAATTATTTTTATTTGATGAAAAGAAACGTCGACGCCGACGCCGACGACGACATAATGCCAATACAGAAATACATCAACAATGTGCACGGGAAATCGATGGTCCATTATATGGTTATGATCAAACACATTGCTATTGTAATTCTAATCAATGTAATTCAAATATTCAACGATGTATTTATGAAGTAACATCAAAACGTCTTTTTGCATGTTATCATGGTTCAAATTCCACTCAATATCCACTTGGAATTTTTGATAAATGTCGTAGTTGTCGTATACGTACGGAATTTAATTCTATATACCATTACGAATGTTTAACATTTGGTGAACATGAACAAAATAATCAAACACATTGTACATGTCAACGACCCATGTGTAATCAAGATATAGCAGCATGCCAACGATTTCAGCCAGTACAATCTCATTTACGAACAAATTTAGGTTTTACTCTTATCTCAAATTCAACTACATTAACATCAACATTATCAACGAAACTGACTAGTACTTCAACTATAAAAATAACTACTACAACCACAACAACAACTACGACGACAACAACCACTACTACAACTACAACTGCAACTTCTACTACAAGTCCGATTGTGACTACAATCAATGAAACGACCATGACTGATACTGAAACATCGTTTACTAGTACAACACGAATCGAAGCAACATTATCAACTAGAATCGAAACTGAAGAAGAAACTTCAACTGAAAATTCCACGATAATTGAACTTACAACTTTAAATGAAAATACAACATCATTTATTGAAATAAAACATCTTAAGACAGTGTATATTGAAGTCAAAAATCATGCAAATTATTTATCATCAAATCATTATTTTAACTTTTACTATGTTTTAAACATTTTTATTTCTTTTTATTTATTCGATGTGATCACTAGTTTTATCTCTTAGACAGTATATATACATGTATACAATCATATATTAGTAAGAGGTATATATTTAAACAATGAAAAAAGCCATGTACAAGGTAAAAGTATATATTCATGCATTTGTTCATTAGTGAACAACGAACGATTGATCCCTAAGTAAGCTAAGAAAACAATGTCAACAGTCGCAGAGCCATTCTTAACAAACAAATAATGTCTATCGCGACTTGATTTATTCTCATATATCTATATACATATCTGCAGCTTACTAATCTCTTATCAATTTTATTTCTATCAGGAAATTTAAGTACGAAAAGAAGAAGAAGAAGAGATTTATTCTATTATAAGAACGACATTGATTTTTTAAATAGTTATAGAATACGAATCAGCAGAAATTATTAGTTTTAATATATATAATTAAAAGTTGATACTTACTGTAGAATATAATGGATTAAAACATCAAAAAAAAATGTAAGACTTATTCAAATTATGTATAGACAAATACAAAATTCTCTACATATAGCTATTCTTCATTAAAGTTTAAGATATATAATCATCAATAATATATGTATATCTCAACGAATCGAGTTTGTTAACACAATTAGACTTGATTTAATTTGCTTAACTATAAACGACATGAATCATCTCTTCACTGTGAATAGTATAATATATATCTATTCGAATTCAAGTTTTATTAATAATAAATATATGTAGAAAGAGAAAATAATAGTTTGAAAAACTTACTAAATATAAATAGTTTCCTTAATTTACTCAAATAATATAGTATGCCGGTAAAAGTTTTCATGCCAGTAAGTGTTCATTGCTCATTTTTTCTCATTTTTATATTAGTAACAATACGTCATCACAGGTTACATATCAACATATGCGTTCAATCTGTTTTTCCTTTTATCAGTAATATGACGACATAGTAGTATCATCTTATTTAACAAATGCGTTTGAAAGTCATTACGCCCTCTTCTTTTTTTTATGATTAATCTTCAAACATAATGTAAAATATTTTATTACTCCTATGCGTTATTTATAAACTATTACGAATGAATTTTAATAGAGAAAATATTGTTTGGTACTATGGTTATTCAAAATATTTGTTGTTTTTTATTAATATAAAAATCTTTGAGAATAAACATACGTCATAGAAGTGCAAAAAAAAGTATCGAGCGATGTTGATTAAATACTTAGAACTTATTCAAACAATTGTATTAACATTTAAATTTGATTATAAAATCTAAGAAAAGAAATACATTTATTATCCGTTAATACTTGACGCATATATTAGACGAGTATAATTTGAGAGAAATAACAACTATAATAACATAATTACTTCAGAGTTTGTGTAAATTTTGTTAGAAACAATAGATCACAGATACAATGAAACATAATTATTAAGTAAAACTAAAAATACTAATACTAAACAATTATTTAACTACAATCAAGATTCATTAGCATAATAAGGGTATTAACCTTAAATATTTTATAATCTATATAAGCGATTAGATTAAATTTAAATAATTATTACTCTTGTATTTTTAAGATTTAGAACTAATGATAGACCAGACAAGGATATGAAAATTGATGATAATCAATATATCAAATAATACTCTAGCAAAGTATAAAATAAGTATGTGATTATGACATATATCGACTGTATTTAATACGAAAATAATCTATTAAGTAAATAAGTGCAAGTAGTCAAACTAACAAGTAATACGTATTGATCAATAATGCACACGAAAGAATATTGAATATTTACAGAATTCTCCATTTTGGTTGAAAAGAAACATAGAGAATATGAGCTTTGATAATGTACATGCTATACTAAAATGCAAATTGGAAGATAACTGCTAATTATATTAAGAATAGAAAATAGAGCGAAAGAGAGAGACATTGCATAATAGTATAGTTTGTTGATTTTGACCTAGATATATTTATAGAAAAATTTTAAGTTAATCTACTCATCGAAAAATTACATTTTAATGTCGATTTAACGCGTCTATATTTAATACATTAACTTATTCTTATAATTTCATTGAATAAATCAAATATAATGTTTATTCATAACTCGATTTATTCAGCTATTTGATTACTAATGAATGTTAAACAACTATGGTAGTAAGTTCTCGATAGGATAAAGTAAAAGGATGATAAACATACTCAAAGATGTAATAGATGTTTTGCTAAAAGAGGAAAAATATTGATAGAAGAGTTCCAGAAAGAAAGACAACGTCACGGATAAAATAATTCTATCAATTTCTTCAATTTAAATGAAGTTATACAATACAAAATAAACTTTATTTAAATGAATATATATTACTATATCCAGTACTGTGTAAAAATCGTATTAGTTCATAATTTTATGAATAATGAATGATAATATCAATATGATGTACATGTGTACAGGTCTATAAAAAGAACAAGTTCAACTGATGTGTGTACGTAAATATTTAAAAAATAAACTAAAAAAAAATTACTTATAATAAGCTGTCTGATACGATTATTATGCAAGATAAGACCGGTAGTTTAAAGAGTTTATAAATCGATGAGATATAAATAACGATGTCATGTCTTTTATAATAAAGCACATTATGTTATTAATCGAACATTTTATTTCATAATTCATCAACAATCATAGAAGATCTAAGATGCGCATGAATATATTAGAATCGAAAGAATTCGTTTAATCTTTTTTTGAAGAGTGCATGACACTAGACTGGTGTCTATTATACTTGAAAATAAATAGATTTTTTTCTCTATTTTTCATAACGTTTCTAGCTGAAAAACTTGTTCTATATTATTTTTTTTTATTAAATTAAATTATTGAGTTGAATGATTGATTATATCGTATGAGATGTTATAGATTTCATGCGTTAATCAAAATCAAATAAAAATATTCCTAGTAGATTACTTAACTTATTAGTTATTTTTTTACTATAAACTGGGTGAAGAATATATACAATACAATATCTATATAGTTTTGAAGATTAAAATACTTATTGAAATCATGTAATTAGAATAGTTTTATTTGTTACTTTTGCCTAAATATTATCATCAACTATTTAACATGAATAGTCATTTTATACTGAGTTTTAAATCTCTAGTTGACACATTCGTTCTGATGATGTCGCTAGATAAAGTAGGTAATTTTATTGCTTAGAAATGTACAATTTCTTTTGACGGTTCTTCATGCACAACACAATAGAGAGAATTGACTTAATGTCGTCTATATATCATAGCTATTATTCAAGGAATTTATAGGACAATCTTATACAAATATAATCATGGCGAAAACTTCTAAAATAGAAGATTATTGGCGACAAAATAATATTGAAAATCTGTTAAAAGATTTAACACATGTTCTTGCACAAAAAATGCCATCCGATCCAGCTGTTGCTCTTGTTCAACATCTTCAAAAAAAATTTCCTAAATCATTCACAACAACCACAGATAATAATATAATAGATCCTGTTTCAAAAATTACGACTAATACTTTACGATCACAATCAATTATGTCACCACGTTCTGATATCAATATAACAAATACGAGTAATATACAAATGGATCGCCGTGAATCTAATCAAAGTCAAGTTAGTGGTATTGTTACTATACCAACAATTGGATCTGCTTTTAATAATCTAGTTAATCAATATATATAGATATTATTATATTTTATCTAAAATGAAATTTCTATTATTTTTTTAGACAGATAGTTCCAGACAAGAACCTGAAATAAATCTAAGAAGTCTTGTTTTGACTAGTCGTCTAGGTCAACACGTTATTAAATATGGAAAAGATATTCGATCAGAAAATGATATACTCGAAGATGAACTTTTAAAACCACAAAAACTAAACACAAATGTACCATCAATAACAACAACAAATCCATATAGTCACTTAGCTACTGAAAATCTTCAAAATATCCAAACACATGATGAACCTTCTGTAGAACAATTAGTTCGATATAAACAAAAAATTCGTTTTGAAAATGATCGTGGTGTTCAACATCGAGAAAAACTTGCTGAATTAGCACAAAAAGCATATGATAGAGAACGAATTTTACAACCAGAAGAACTTCCTAGTCCAAGCGAAATTCAACAACAAGAACAAAAATCAAGTGATGATCATACTGCATCAAAACCAAGTGATACCAAATCAATTCATAAACCCGTTGTTAAATCAAAAGAAGAGGAAGATATTTTAAATGATGAAAATGTATTTCATCCTAGAAAACAAAGACAACGAGAAAGAGATAACGATAAATTAAAAATAATAAGATCAAATGCACTCAATACACAGAGACAATCTATAATAGATTTGAATTTATCAAGAAGAATCGATGAAAATATGCTTACAACAATGCGATTTGGTGTATGTAAAGTATGTGGAAATATTCTAAGTAATGAAGAATTAGGTAATTATACTCAACAAGTTGCTGGTAAGATCATTCATTTAATTATTGTAGACAATCTTTATACCTTTTTTAGCTGAACCAGTGGGACGTTCAGTAAACCCAAATGAAACTATGGTTGATGATTGGTTTCAATCGTCAGCAGATTCAAACGAGTCAAAACCATTGATATCACCAATTACATATGATCAAACATCATCATCATTATCATCTAATATAAATCCATTTCAAGAAAAATATTTTCAGTCTATTCAGAATAATAATGTACAACATCTTCCGCCTTCAGTACCAACTATTTCTATTAATAATGGTAGGAGAATACAACGATCATCAACACCACGTTCAGCCGATTCTGATGTTTTCATAAGAACACCTTCGCCACAGCTTCACCTTTCATCATTACAACCACATAACGTACCATCAAAAACACATCAAACTGATTCCCTGGCCGTTACTAATCATCAATTATTCAAACCTATACCAAATTTACCAGCTACACCATCAATTTCAGCATCACCTTTAATTACTGACTGACGAATGTTAGGTTTGAGTGGACATGAACCTTAATAAAATGATTCGAATGAAAACTAATTTTCATAAATGTAACTCTATCCATATTCAAACATATATAGTAGTGCTTGAAGACAAAAAAAATAATAAGCATAGCCAAAAAAAATATCTGTCTATACACACACAAATACGTATAAGTTTCATTTGACTTTACCAAGAAATTAAAAAAAAGAAAGTAGAAAATATCTAGAGAGAGAAAGAGAGAGAAAAATAGTATTCATAACAAAGACATTGAGAAGTCAAACACAAAGAAATATCTAAGAGCAAGTCATACATGCATCGAACAACAACAACAACAAAAAAACAGATATGATACGTTTCATGTCGGTCGAACCATTCGAGATGAACTATAAAACAAGAAAATATAATCATATGAAAAAATGAAATAATATATACGTTTGTTTAATAAAACGATTTCGAAGATATTGAGGTAATTGAAGTACTGGTGATTTAGCTTCGATTGTTAATGTTGATGAAAATTCTACAAATAGAATCAATAAGATTTATATATATATTACTAATAGAAAATTTATACCCGATGTTGCTATATTTGAAGTATCCTGTAAAATAAATATCAAATTAAAGAAAAATATTAAAATAAATAAATTAATCATACTTGGATATCAGTACTTTCTTGTTCAAATATTTTCTCATCTAATTTATCCACGGATAATGATTCTTTTTCGATATTTGGTGATTTTCTCTTTAATACAAAACGATTTTGTTTTGTTGGTGTAAGAAATTCATCCATAGATTTTTGAATAATTGGTTGCGATAAATTATCACTATCATTATCATTATCAGTATCAGTATTTAATCTTTTAAATCGTTTATTACTAATTTCCGGTGAAGTTTTATCATTATCCGGTACAATATTTTGATCTTCATGAAGTGCATCAAATACACTTGTTTTAGTTACAGAAGACGATGAAAAAAATCGACTTGATTTATCATTATCATGTTGATTAAATAATAATGGTCGTTTAACAATTTCAATACTTTGAATTATAGACGTATGATATTCAACTGATGAAGTTGATTTTGTTGAAATATCAATTTTCTTTTCATCCGATTTTGGTAGATACATATTAAGAATAGCCGATGAAGAAAGTGCATTGGATATTGTATCTGTTTGTGAGCGAACTTTTCGTGGTGGTGATGGTGTGGAAAGTACCTGTGTATTGATTGGTGTTGATGATAATGAAAATGGTTTAGGACGGATAGTATATTCTTTACTCCAAATTGATTTGAGATATGGTGGAATAGTTGATGATGATGGACCAGGTGGACGATACTATTAGAAAGAAGAATGTTCTATAAAAAAAAAGTTATTAAACTATTAACTTACATTCCATTTACTTGGATCAAATTTATCAACTATACATTTTGTTTTTACATTTAAATTACCAATTGCATGTTGAAATGCAAGTGGTGTATCATCAAGTCTAAAAATATGATTTAAAAAAATCTTTCTAATCTATTAGTAACTTACTGTCCAGAAAATTTTAATTGATCATGATCGATATCATCTGGTAAAGGATTTAAATGTATTTGTTTTCTTTGTAAAGGATCGTAAACAATTTGATGAAGAAATGCTAAATGTGCTCGTTTAAAACCTATAATATAATCATCAGTAACACGAAGATTTAATTTGCCAAGATTTTGTGGTAATTGTTTAAGAATCTATCAAAGAAAGAAATAAAGAAGATGAAGAAGAATATTTTAAGACTATTACCAATTCAATATTTGTTATTTGAGTTCTACTCATAACTTTTTTTGCTTTAGCTAAACCAATTCCTGTTATATTATCAAGATAATCACATCCAGATAAAATACACATCCAACGAAATCGTTCAAATGTATCAAGACCAAATTCTTTTTTTATATCAAGTTTTGTTCTTTCAAATAATTCACCATTTCCTTGGTCATCAAGTTTAAATAAAATCTAAATATATTTTAAAAGAAACCACCAATACTTTCAAAAGAAATTCGTCTTTTTTTGTATTACAAACATGATGACAACCAAAAAGAACAAGATCTGAATCTTCTGTTATAACATAATCAGCTATTTTTGCTCGATTTAAATATGCTAATTGAGCATCAGCTTCATATGGTGCAACAATAACATCAATACCCATCGTTCGAAGAGTCTAAAATAATAAATCTATAATCAATAATCTAAATAATGATAAATAAAGTTCATACTCGAATAACATTTAAAACCATATCTGGTGTAATTTCAATAGCTTTTTGAAAAAATTGTTCAGCTTCACGAGTTTTACCACTAGCAAGTGCTTTTTGTGCACGTAAACGATTTCGTTCACGTTCACTTAAAAAACAAATAAATCAATTAATATAAAAAAAAAATTTCGAATTTTTTAAATTATACTCGCTACGATTAGCATTTGTAATTCGTTTTGCTGGTAATGCTGAACCATCAAAAACCATAATAGGTTTTATATTCCATTCAAGTAGTCTTTCAACAAATCGCGTCACATATACAATATATCTGTATAAGAAAACAAGAAAAAAACGGCTTAATTTTGATGAAATAAATAAAAAAAATATAAATAATTTACTTATCAGTCGATTCTTTTTTTGCTAATTTTCCAGCACATGCATAAGCTCCACGATGAAGTAAAAAACTTGTATCAACAGCACATGTTGTACCTCGAAATTCAGCCGTTTTTATATCAACACGATGAATAGCCGATTTAAGTAATGGATGAAGACCTTCAATTCCCATTTATTATTATATTCTTGTTTAATTACGGCTTATCGCAAAATAGAACAATTAAGATCTACAAAAAAAAAATACATTAGGCTTAAATAATAAAATTTTGATGAATAATCATTGATTTCTATAACGAATAAATGTAGATATGTAACGAAAAAGAAAAACAATGAAAACACATGTTGTTATAAAAGAAGATAACGAATCGAAATAAGGAAAAATAAGCCACTGTATGACAGTCATGTTCGTTAGAGAATTATTCTGTCTGTCTATAGTAAAAAAACATTTAGTCATATTTGTCTCTCTAATGAGTCAGTATAGATAATTTGACTGTTAAGAAACATATCTTTAGTTTATTTAATCAGAGAGTTAATAAAATCATGATTGTAAAAAGAAATTCTGCTTTGAATGCAGGGTTCATTAAATCTTTCAATTGAACTATAAATAATGAATATCTTCAAGATACAACAGCAATCATTAATAATAAAGAACTTGAATTGTATTTACTTTGATGCTATCTGTCAATAGTATGAGTAATGAAACTTCTAATTTATTTACTTTTTATTAAAAATTACTTTATAATTATCCCTTTTTGTGTCATATAGAGACATTTATCACAGTTGGACATCTACGATAACCTTCGAGAATACAAACTATTATATTATGATGAATAGTCAACGCTATTGTGATGATATTCAAAAGAAATGTTTGACATTTTATTCATATAATTATAGCACATTAGAAATGTTGATAATAACCGACAGAAAATATGTCATTTTCTAAGTATAATATTATTAGTAAATACCGTAGATTTATATCCATACATGCTGTCTTTTAGTGTATTTGAGAAACAATATGATACTACACTCCGATAAACATCTTTACTGTATTAATAAAATTCATATATCGAAAAGATTTTTATTTAGATAATCGCTTATTCTATCATTTGCTAATAATACATTCAAAAGTTCTGTTCTTCTTTTTATTTTTTATTTTCTTTCAATCTCATTCCATATATATGTTGATATATATATATCAGTCGATCATACAAAAAAAAATAATATACACACACAGACAAAGAAAAAACAATATTAAACAGAAACAAAAACTGTATCTGTCTAGAAAAAAAATCAATCAAAAAACTCAATCGGTGTGTTCCAATAATGGATAAACAATCATAGTGATTTTTTTTTTGTTTTATAAAAAAAAAAGACTTATTAATAATATTATTTTCTTTACAACACTCACACACTGAGATTATGTACAGTAATATAAAATCACATAAAATCAGACTTTTGTTTCGGGTCCCGTATTTAAATGGGCAAATGAATCTCTGAGTTTCGTCATTAATCGAGTTAGAACTGAACCATAGGCTTTTGTATACCATTCATGTGAACGTCCCATTAAATCAACACGACTTAAATGTGTTACTTTCGATTTTCCACATCCTAAAATAAGAAAAAAAAATTTATTTTTACTAATAAATATAAATCAAATCTTTTACCATAGGATTGTATTAAATACCGAGAGGCTAATGTAACAGCACGAACTAAATAATAAAGACAAAAAAATAGTTTCTTGATGTATTTAATAACAAAGTTTTACCAAGTGTTGGCGGACAATGTGCTTTTGGATGTTCAATTGATGTACAAACAAGAACACAGGCATCCCGTTTTTGATTATTTGGATTTTGCGTCGTAATAAATGATGCAATTGCACTTGATGATGCTGATGATGATGAACCAACCGGAAGTGCCATTAAAGTACTGTTGTTTGTTGATATAGAAGTTTGACAACTTCCATTTGTATTTAATTGAACATTAGTTCTCCAACTACGTACTTCACAAAAATACCGAGATGCTAAAGGTGCCTAAGTAATAAAAGAAGATAGAAAAAACAAAATTTTTTTTTCAAATAAAAATATTTACCATTGAATTAAGTGTATATTGATAAACATGTGTATTTTGACTTAACTGTTCTATGATTGTACCGGATTGAAAATCTAAATTATAATAAATGTTAAACAATCGTTTCTGAGTAACATCTTATTTTCGCTGCGCGAATGGTTAAATATAGTATAACTCTATACAAAGTGTCATGTGAATTTGTTAATTTACATATTCTATTAAAAGTGAATTAGTGAATCTAGCACAAAAAGTCAGTACGATGAAATTCTTGCTTCATAACATCATATTAAAATAATGTAATTAGATTAAGGTTCTAGAATTTTCATTTGTAAACAAAACATGTACGCATATAAAATATTGTTTTTATTCATCTTTAGATATACTAATATATAAGTATGTCTTTTTTCTATTTTCCAACAAATTATCATGAGTTTTCAGCAATCAATAAGTAATTTTATGATTCGTCTCTTTTCTATTCTAGAAAGTCTCGGATGTAATCATTCAGATGCACTTAACAAAAGATAATCAATTGATGCTTAGCTCAAACAATCGGATGATATAATTGCTAGAGTTCTCATTTTATAGCAAATGCACGTAAAATATGTTTTTTTTTAATAAATATTAGAAATTGTGATACAAACCATCATCCCATAAATGTCGTTCATTTAAAAGACGATTTAATATTTCAACAGGTGGTGCTTCAATTTCTGCTGAACATTTCCATAATCCAAGTGGATGTCCATCATCTAATTTTTTAAATGCTAATTCTAAATCATTATTAATACCAAATGATGTCCATCCTTTTAATTTATTATAACATGATTCACGCATAACTTCAACAATACAACGATCGATAAAACCTTGATAAGAATTTTTTACATTTGTTGTTATTGATGATGATGATAATAATTGTAAGGAAGTCGTATTTGTATCATCAGTAAATAAACGTGAAGATGAAAATGATTTTATTGTTGTTGGTGTTGTTTGAGATTTATTTGAATTTAAATTTTCATTTAAAAGTATATTTTCACATGATGATGATGCTGACGGGGATGATGATAATGATCCAATTGAATCTGATGCTGAGATTGTACCAATTTCTGTTGCACGTTGTTGTGCTGTACGTTTACCAACAAGATTACTTGATGAACATCGACGATATTTATTTAATATTGGTGTTGTTGTCGTTGTAATTATTGAGTTTGCTGTTGTTTCAGATACTCGACGTGCTAATTCTTCAAGTGTACATGGTTCACCAATTTCAATATAAGAAAAATGACATGCTTGATGAAGTTCATCCGGTACAAGAAATAATAATCGAACATGATCGATCATAACGGAAAGAATTTCCATAGCTTTACGTTGTTCTTGTATTTCTCTCCAATCAGGCATACCCATAATATTTGTTGATGGTATTGATTGGTGATGTTTTCGTGTTGATGATGGTAAATCAATCATTTCAATATTATTTGTATAACTATGAAATGAAAATAATGTTGGTGCAAAACAAGTTGCAAGATTAATTGAACTCATTTGATTTGTTTTTGAATGTTTTGAAACATCATTTAAAAATGATAAAAGTAAATGTAGAACAAGACGATTTTCATCTGGTAATAAAAGAACAGCATATTGTAATGAACGTAAACGTCGTTCATTATTTAATTTAATTGTTGTTGAATCAATTGATGTTGATGATGATAATGTTGAAAAATGTTCACTTATATTAAGAAATAATGGAGATAATTTCGTTGTAAATAAACATTCAGGTAATGAACGAAAATATTGTTTTAATACATCAGATACATCATATGGACTAAAATCATCAAATTGATGAAATTCAAGATCCGATTCAATTAAATCATGTAAACGTTTTATACGATTTGATACACCACTAAAAGAAGAAGAAGTTATATATTATTAATAGAACTTTTTTAATAAAATAATTTTTTTATTTATCTTCTTAATCGATTGAATGAGACATTAAAAAAAAGTGTATAGCTAAAAATAGACATCCTTAGGCAAAATTTGTCGTTTGACACAACAAGGTCGATGAACGGATTTTATGCCTTTGGCTTATATGCACCATTTATTTTTATATATACATTTAAAAATCAACCGTTCCACCGAGTAATACCCATACTCATTGAACTTTA
>CAJNOI010000006.1:155833-199879 GCA_905250115.1 Adineta steineri | reverse complement strand
TGTTGTTGTTGATGATGATGATGATAAAATTGTGATGCATAAGATGGTGCAAATTGAGCAACAGCAGCATATTGTCCATCAACTGATGAATACAATTGAGTTGCTGGACTATTAGAACTGTTTGGATGGAAATAGGCACCATAAGATGAAACCGAAACAGGTGCTGATGATACCGATGGACCATCACAGTACTGTTGTTGACAACTGCGAAAATCTGTCATCATTGTGATTCGATTTCAAGTGGTTATAATACTGTTGATGAGAATATGTATATGTATGTATATATGTATATATATTCAATCTAACAATATGTATCAAATATAAAACAAAAGTCTATTACTGGATTTCGTAACGATGCATCTTCTTTTTCTTTCTCTCTCCACCACTCTATCTTCTCTTTTCTATAGTTTCCTTTTATCTGGTTGGTTGATTGAGACTGTGCTTGATGAAAGGATCGAATAGCAATTAAGAAATGTTTCTCTTCTTCTTCTCCTCTCTTTTCTCTTTTAGTATTGCTGATGATGTACAAGCAAACTGATAACAGAAAAAAAAGCGAAGAAAACGAGTAATAATAATGATAATACATAGACGTTGAAGAACGAATCATCAAGTCAAAAAAGAAAGGCATAGAACTAGTCGATAATTGTATGATCAATATTGTTTCTAATTTAAGATAATAAAAGATAGATTATCGCTTATAGAAATAGCAAAAACATTTTATTTTATATTTTAATCAAATAATGAGTTTATGAATATAGTTGGTCATGATCTACTAAAGTTATTTTTCTATATAACTTCTAATTAATTATTTCATACATGAAACAAAAAGATAGTTTACATCATTATCGTATAGATTCTAAAAGACTTGTGAAAGTATACTTCTTCTTTTTCTTCCATTAAATAAAACATTTGAGTTATAGAAAAAATGATATTTTCTACTTGAACAAAAATTTTTGAAATATTTATCCCAACTTGTCAATAATCAGAAATTCTAAAAATGCGATCTAGTAAGTTAGTAAATCAAACTGGTATGTTTCGATGGCATCTATAGAAGAAGTCGAAGAAGAAAAAAAATAGCTGATCGATCATGATGTCAGTGTAAGATAAAAACAGGTGTGTGTTTGTCGAAGAAATTACTATTAGTCATTATTGTCTGTAAAAACGATTACAGTGGAAAAGACATTTATCGATTGTCAAAAAAGATAATGGCACAATCAAACTCAAGAAAAGAACAATACAACAAAAATGATGATCATTCTCTGTAAAAGACAAGAAAAAAAATCAATTATATTCATGTCAGTAATGGATATATACATACATATAAGAAAAGAAATAAATGAATATCGACAATTATTCGATATGAAAAGAAAAATACCGTTTTTTTCTCTTTTTCTTTATTATTTTTAAAGAGAAGATTTCTAGATGAAACAAAACAAAATATTGAGAATGACAAAGGTAATTACTTCTCCTCGTTTTTTTTTTCTTTTTTCTTCATTTCTTTTACTTTTATCTCTATATGTGTTCGATGCAACTCCCTCGGCGGGGAAACATCGATGATGTTGGACTTCGTTAATTGATATGTTGGAGTTATATTCCACTGAGAATGATATGCATATATAAGATCGATACCGATGAGTAAAGAACAAAGCAAATTAGGCTGTGACTTTGGTCTCAATAACTATGGGTGGTAGATAAATGTAAATACGTATATATATGTATATAAAGAGAAGAATCGTCTTATTCTGAAATGTTAAATAAACATATACATATATGAAAGTATGTCCTTGCTAAAAGAAAATCGCCTTAGAGAATTGGGATTTATGAAAGATAATGAAAAGCATCGTTTATTAATATAGAATTACAAATAGTTGAAAATTTAGTAACAAAATATATAATATATATATATATATATACATATGAATTCAAAAGAAAAAGAGAATGATTGAAAAGCACATTGATAATTTGTTTGAAAATAGTTTTCACGGATTGATGACTTTTGTTTTTTTTTGAATGCTAATGATATATCGATCGCTGATCGATTCGGCATATTCTTTTAGCTCTGAAAAACTGATACACAGTTCGTGATGGTTAAAGAATTAAAAATGCACAGAATAAAAAAAGCAAGCTCATTAGTTCCGGTAATCAATTGATCGGCGTGTAAGGGAAAGCAACGAATAAAAAGAAGAAGAGCACCGACACGTTGATGCTTCTTCGATTTTTTTTAAATTGTATTTAATGTTTCCCCAGAGGGGAGGAATATTTGATCAAGTCATAAAAAGAAAAATTATATATTTTAGAATTTAAATATCTGTTAATGTTAAACGATTGATTTTAGTAATCAATTGAAAAGTCTGCTGAATTTTTCAATGGAAGGTATTTAAATATCATATAAAATGCAGAATTATATATACATCTATGTTCGTTTTTACACTGATTTTTTTTAATTCATAAAATTCACTCTATCAGCATGAGTTATCATACTCATTTAAATGAAGTCAGACAAAGTTATAGCTGTTTGATGAGAGGCTTTTTATAATGTATGAAAAATAATAATGATAATCTTGAGATTTTAATCAATTTAAATGAAAAAGTAAGTTTAATGTAGTCAATGTTGAAAATTTAATATATTTTTTTGGAAATTTTCGATCCTTCTTTCGATCATTATCAACCTTTTACCACAACCTTATAATTGATGTTAACAAACAAAAAGAAATTCTAAAAATATGTGAATACGAACATGAACATGAAACATGAACACAAAATTTAGAAAAACTATAGTCATAAACACATCATAATTATAATCATTTAAACTTGTACATGATAAACATAACCATGAATGTTATTAAATCCAATTCACAAATAATTATACTCAATTTGTTAATAGTACTTATGTATCAATAAGGGGTGGGTGTGGGTGATAAAAGGCTAATAATGATCGAAAGAAGGATCGAAAATTTCCAAAAAAATATATTAACTTTTCAACATTAACTACATTAAACTTACTTTTTCATTTAAAGAGAGGCTTTTATTATATCAAATCTTTTTCTTGATTCATTATGATTGAAGTACACGAATATTATAATTTAGCAACTGTACTTCACATATTGTTAAAAGTTAATTTTAGCAATTATGAATTCAATATTTTTCGTTTTTATTATCGAAGGGATCATTTATGTTTAGTGGCAATATATTAAAATATTATCTGAGTATCATGTATATTGTTATTTCAAGAAAAACGATAAGATAAATCTACTTAATTCAAATAGTATCAATTTTTACATTGAAAATCTCCTTGACAACAAAAAAATAAGATTTTTTGTAGTGAGATTATTTATATTCAATGCAGTTCTATTTGTCATGATTATTGAAACAAAATCAATCGAGATCAGCAGAATGCTAGATAAGATAAAAGTAGAAATCTTTCTTTTTTTTTGACATCAAACATAACGGAAAATGAATGTTATTTGCCTTTCCGCTAATATTCTTGAACAAATATTTGACTTTTTCCTGTAAAACTGCCTGTAGTTAAAACTAGACGTGTTCCTATTATATTACAATATCATTTTTCAATAAATAAATTCAATTGAATATGCATACAACATCAAACGTCATTTATTGTTAAAATTCGAATAGATAGAGACAACATTCATAAAAATTTAAACAATAAATATCGAATGACAAAACAACAACGATAAAAGAGTCTTCCAAGTTTAACTTCATTAAGAAATTCACAGCTCGTTTTCTTTTAAAATAATAAATTAATATCATATAATATAACGCTCTATCAATAATCCGAAAATACAACATTGAGATATTCTAAGAAACAAAAAAATAATAATAGTAAAGAAGATTACGGTACAACAATTATAAATGATATTTATATGTATATAAATTTTCTTTTTTTCGAATGAAGATCTTTTTCTTCTTAGATAAAACTTTTTTTTTTTAAAAATTATTTTGTTTGTTGATTTAATCAGCTAAAGGCACATGTTCAATTTCATTGTCAGGTGGTCGTTGATAACCAGGATTACTGACTAGATAAAGAACAATACCGGCAAAGATGAGAACAAAAACTCCAAAGAAACAAATTAAATGTCGTTGATAATCTACATCGTTATTGTTATATATTTTATAACTGAAATTAAAAGTATAAAATTACAAAAATTCATTATTAATATTACTTACAAAATACTATATTCTGTAATACCCATTAAAACAGCTCCAATAGCAAGAAGAAAGATAGCTTTACCCCAGAATTTATGACTTAAAAGAAAACAGAATATATTCATTGAAGAAAATCGATTAGTTTTTTTACCTTGGCATATACGCTTTACGAAGATCTTCACTTAATTTCGGAAATAAAAAGCTAACAAAACCACACACCCATTGTGCTGCAAATAAAATCACGGCTGTAAGACCAACCCATGAATGAAGTGAATAAAGATTTGCTTTTGGTGGATTAGCAAAATTATGATTATCAAAAACAGCTTTAAGGCCAATTGTTGAAAAAATAAATGAAAGTGCCAATAAAGATCCATGTAAAATTTTAACACGAAGTTTTTTTACATCACGAAATACTCGATAAGCCAAAATAGCTGAACAAAAATATATAAAATAAATTACCAATTAAATAAGTAAAAAAAAATATCCTACCATCTCCATAGAAAAAAACCATACCCAATGTCATAAATAATGGGTGATAATTAAATTCTTTATCAATGTCCGATAAAAGCAAAAAAAGAAATTTAAATAATATTTAAAAGAAAAAAATCAACTAACTGTCCATCCAAAACCACCACGATATTGACCAAAAAGAACAGCAAGAAGAATTATAGCAAGAACACCGACTACTTGTGAACTTAATACCATTATAGAAAACCATTGTAATGTTACTCGTGTTGAACCTATTTCATCAAAAGTTCCTTTACCCATTATTATAAACTTAGAGAAAAAAATAATCTACAATGGAAAAATTTAGATCCTTCCTTCTTTTTTTTTGATGTAAAAAGAAATCCTAATAATCTTATTGTACTACATCAAATGTCAATAAACCTTTTTTTCTGTTATCTTTCCTTTCAATGATGAGAACAGAAAAGAAAATGTTTTATGTCGTATTGACATATGTTCATGTTTATATTGGTAGGAAAAAGAAAATTGAATAAATGACAATTTACGAACTCGTGACGTCAATTAATTGATTGACTTTTTATGGAAATATGAGATCTATTATCATTATCAATACAAAAGCAAAATAATATTTTTACATTGAATAAATTAATTAAATAGCATGTAAAAAGAATATTTACTGTTAATTAGAAATTTATACATTGAAAGAAGTTGTTATCTAGTTTTATACTAACTATTGCCATCGGAAGTTTGTTTGTTAATAATGACTCTTTATAAAGTACTTTGATAAAATAATTAATCGAAATCAATAGTTCTAATATTAGTCGCAAAAAAAATCATGTCGATTAGAAAGCAATTATTATGTATTTGAAGAACCATATGAGAGTACTTACTCATTCTAAACATAGTTCGGACTCTAATTCAATATAGCAATAGTATATGGATTGTATTTAATGTAAACAATTACTAAATATAAGTCAATAAATAAGAAAAAATAATCATTCTCATCTAACCTATACAATTTTAGATGAAACAAACTGTTAGAAGATCTATAGTAACATATACGATCGGCTAATATATGTTTTCCGAAAAGCTCTGACGAAGGTAATAAGTTGTTTATTGTGCATTGTGATCAATTATCTCAGTTTTAACTGTAGAGTTTTATTTACAAAAAATCATTGGTTGAAAAAAGTAACCAATAAGATATAAATTCTATGTCGAAATAATTATAAATTATTTTTTTTCGAAGAGAATCCATAGTTGTCTTTCCTACATATAGTTTTATTATAGATTATATTGTTTGAAATAAACAATGCCACCTAAACAAGCACCAAGTAAAAAAACCGTAGAAAAAGCGAAAGCAAAAACTGTTGAAGTAATAACAAAAGAATTGCTTTCTTTGGAATATGTAAAAGAAAAGAATGTTTGTTTATCATTTTTAGGATAAAACATTTGGTTTAAAAAATAAAAAAGGTGCAAAAAATCAGAAATTTATTGCACAAGTACAAAATCAAGTACAAAATGCTGGAAAATCAGCTCGTGAAGTTTGTTATTTACATTGATATCATTATATTTTATTGGAAATAATCTGTTTATTTAGATTGCTAAACAGCAAGAAGAAAAAGAAAAACGAAAAGAAGAAAAATTAAAAGCTGATCTAGAATTACTAACTCTTTTTAAACCAGTTATTGCTCAACAAGTTATTCCTGCTGGTATAAATAAATTCTGTTTAATTCTATTTATTGACTTTTGTTTGTATTTTAGGAACCGATCCAAAATCAGTTCTATGTATGTACTTTAAACAAGGTTCATGTACGAAAGGTGCAAAATGTAAATTTTCGCATGATCTTGCTATTGAACGTAAAGCAGAAAAACGTAGTTTATATGACGATGGTGGGCGCGAAATTACAAGCAAAGAAAATGGTTTGATGAAAATAAAAAAATATTTTTTGTTATTTAATAAAATAATGTTTTTTTTCCGTAGATACAATGGCAAATTGGGATGATGCACAACTTGCTGAAGTTGTTGAAAAAAGACATGGAGAAGATAATAGAAAGAAAAATGCTACACAAATTGTATGTTTTCATCATTATGAACTATATTTTTATTATTAAATGAGTTGTTGAAAGTCATAGTTAATAACAACTTTTAGAATACTATTTTTCCGAGTGTTTATTTTATGAATTTAATTAAAATGAAAGAAAGTTTAAGTGAGCATATGTTACGGGTTATAGATAAGGAATGATTAGCTGAATTCTTGACATTTATGGATTTTATTCTAGTTTAGTTATAATTAAACAGATGTTAACAAATTTTTTTAATGATGAAATGGTTTAGAGAAATTTTCATCTAAATGAGTAATATTAGTGAGTAACGAGTTTTCTACCAAACAAGACTTTGATGAACTATAGAAAAACGTATTTAGTTTCTAGTGGATAACACTAGCAAGATGTATTATTGAATATGTTATAAGATGACTTTAAGAAATCTAATTGAATTATTCTTGTAGGTGTGCAAATATTTTCTTGAAGCTGTTGAGAATAACACATATGGATGGTTTTGGGCTTGTCGTAAGTTATTCTTCTCGATTCAATTGAATATTATTAGAAATATTTTTTTTCTCTCATTTTTTATTAGAAAACGGTCTAGCTTGTCAATATAAACATGCTCTACCGGCTGGTAAATCATAAATTATATAGTTTGATGTGATTTTAATCTATAATGTAATTATAGGTTTTATGTTGAAACGTGATAAAAAATTATTAGATGATCAAAAAGAAACAATTTCACTTGAAGATTTAATTGAAGGTGAACGAGCTGCATTGGGTGCAAATGTCACGAAAGTCACACTTGAATCTTTTATTGCATGGAAAAAACGAAAAATTGAAGAAAGAAAACAACAATTAATTAAAGATGAAGAAAAAAAACGAAATGATTTCGTTAAACATGGTCGTTTAGTTGGTTTATCTGGTCGTGAAATGTTTACATTTAATCCTGAGTTAATTGCAAATGATGATGAAGATGCTGATAATGATATTGATTATCGACATCGATCCGATGATGAAGAAAGTGAAAATGAAAATGAAAACGAAGATGAGAATACAACTGAACAAGTAACATAGTTGAATATTAAAGAAAAATATACAAAAAAAAATATTTATTTTTCAGGCATCAGCAATCCGAAAACCTGCTATACGTGATTGGAATGATATTGATCTCTTAGCACAAGAAGCACGTGAAGCAGATAATACAGGTACAGTCGCAGGTGAAGATCGATTTGCAAATTATCGTAAAACTGAACGTGAAAAACAAGAAAGACGACAAGCAGCAGCTGCACAAGGTTTGATAAAAAATGAATTCAATTTTTTTAGAATATTATATTTGATTTGTTTTAAGCTGCTCTTGCTGAAGAAGCCAATAAACTCGGTCAAGCAAGTGGTGGTGGTGGTGCTGATAATGCATCAGTATCGAATTATGATGATACAACATCAACAGTGAATAATGATGAAGAAGAAGAAGATGAAGCAGTACAAATCGATGAAGATCTATTTGCTGACGATCTTGAAGATATTGAAGAGCAATTACGTGAAACAAATTTGACATAATAAAACAAATTCATATAAATGTTATTGCTCATATCTATCTTTTGCCTTCAGTCTTTTACGCACTGATTGTGTGTGGTTATTTATATTTTTTTGTCATTGTTCCATCCTGTTTGTTTTTTCGAAGACTGATGTGCTCAGGATTTATTGGATTCTAATAAACCCAAAACAACAAAAATAAATTTCAAATTTTATTTTTGATTAAAATGTTTTTTTTTTCTAATTATTTTTTAGTATAAAATCTAACAAATGCGTGTTTGTCGGTGTTCATTTCGGAGATTTTTTTCATGTTCAAAATTACATGATATACCCGCCTGTCGTCGATTATCTTTAATTTATCAAATATTTTATTATAATTCTGATGATTCAGTTGATCTTCGTATTGATACAATATTACAACCATTATTTTTCTTAACTGATCGATTAGCAAAATATTTAGGAAAATTATTTATATGTTTTTTTCTTATAATTATGTCAGTTGTTATCTATATATTCTATACATCAATATTTGTTCATTTATTTAATGAGATACATATGCAACATAATTATTTGACTTTTCTTGGTCATATTATTGTTTCACATTGGCTTTTAATAAATATTATGTTTAATTATATACAATGTACAAGAGTTGACCCAGGTTCATCACCAAATTTTGGTCGTAAACAACCTTATGATTTTGATAAAGCAAATAGAGATTTAATGAAAATTCATCAGGCTCATATTGATAAAAATAATAATACTAAATCAAAAGAAGTAACAATATTGAATCTAACAAATGATGGTAAATAGTTTTTTCTTAATTTAAATCATATTGTTAATTAAAACTAAAGAAAACACGAATGATATGACCATTAGAGTTGATAAATTTATTGGTTTCATTCGAAAAAGCTAGTGATAAGATAAAATATATTAGTCTCATTGAAGTTCTTAGAAGGTAACTTTAGTACTACCTTCTTGAACAGAAATCTAAACTAAAAAAGACAAAAACTCATCGTACATTTCCATGAGAGGAAAAAACATGACCTGTGACATGTCACGCTCATAAATGAAAAACTTTTCTTCCTAATAGGTGACTATATTTCTGTGAAAAATAATTTAAATCAATAACGGTTTTGGCATAGTTGCGATGAATATTAAATCTCATTGAAACTAACGAGGGAACTTTGTCAACTGATACACTCCGTTTGAACTCATATTAGACCCACAAGCAGGTCTTAGTGAGACTAGAAAAAAACTAAAAGAGTTTCTGCCCACAGGTCTTTGGAGCCGAGTTATAGCCTTTTTATTGGATTTTTTCACCATTTTTTTGATATCGAGCAAAAAATCAAAATCAACAAAGGAATAGTTTTTTCAGTTGAAATTTTCAGGATAATCTAAAGATGATTAGACCTGTCTATGGACAAGAGTTCAGCTCAAAACTCTGTTATTTAATTTTTTGCTCGATATCGAAAAAATGGTCAAAAATTCAGTAAAAAGACTATAACTCAGCTCCAAGGGCAGAAATCCTTTTAGGTTCTCTCTAGTCTCACCAAGATCTGCTTGTGGGCCTGATTTGAGCTCAAACGGAGTGTATCAGTTGGTGAGGTTCCTTTGTAAGTCTAAGTTGCTCAATATTGATGTAAATCTGATCGATGATGAATTAATCCGAAACTATTGATTATAATATTATTCTTTTCTTAGATTCTGATTATACTCAATTATCAGATAAAACTCCACTTAATGCTTCCAATTCAATATTAAATACAAAAATAAATTCTCAAAATATTTGTCGAAAATGTATATTTCCAAAACCTACACGTGCTCATCATTGTTCTATATGTGCAAAATGTATATTAAATCAAGATCATCATTGTCCATGGATAAATAATTGTGTTGGACATTTAAATCATCGTTATTTTTTTCAATTTTGTTTTTTTTTAACAATTGGTGCATTTTACGCAGCAACATTAGGTTTTAGTGAATTTCAACATTTTTTATTTGGTAGAAAAGCTTTTTCTTATCTCGATCTATTATTTGGTAGAGGTGTAAATGAAGTGGAAATCTTACCTACTGTTACAAATCCATCAATGTATTTTACATTTTTATTTTTATTTATTGTTGCTGTAACAGCAGGTGTAGTTTTGTTTGGTTTTACTCTTTGGCATTTTTGGTTAGTATCAAATGCTGAAACAACAATTGATTTTCATACAAACTCAACAGAAAGAAAACGTTTAAAACAACTTAAACAAACATTTATTAATCCATATGATTTAGGTTTTACATTAAATTGGAAAATGTTTTTGGGTTTAAATAAATGGTATGAAATTTTATATAAAAATTTTTTACCATCAACTCATAGACCATTTTGTGATGGAATTAATTGGCCAATAAGAAAAATAACAAAACCATTTGAAGAACAGAAAAAATTAGTAATGATGAACGTTTAAAAAAAAAGACTTGTTTTTCTGTGATTGTATTCGATGAACAAAAAAAATAAAACATGTACATAGAACAAATTAAAAATGTTTTTTTCTTTGTAATTTTTAATTTTAATTTCTATATTTTAATTCATTAAAGTTTTATGTTGCAAAATATAAAATTCAGTTATCATGAAGCAATAAAAATGACATACTATGAATTATTCTATTTTCGTGCATTTATTTAATTAAGTACTTTCTCAAACAATGTTGTTAATAGATATTTCTTGGATATTATTCAACGTTCAAAGAATATTCAGGAGAAAGTAACAAACCAATAAATGCTATAGTAAGATGTCAGATAAGACAAGGAAAGGTGATCGATGAATAAATGTGGACAAACGTATTAAACAAAATAATGCAGGACAATGAGTATATCAAAGAAATAAATAAAGAATGAAATGTAATATCTAATATAAACAAGAGCAACAATGATAATAATACATAGAATGAAGAATACATCAAAAGATAATGGATATAGAGAAGATCAAATATGAGTATGCATTTTTAGAATAACAAGATATACAGAGAGAGAGAGAATAAAAGAATGGTTCATAGCTAGATCAAAATTAGAATTCCAATATAGACTAATAGTTTTTTTTGAGCAGAATTAGAATTCAGATGAAGATAAACAAAAGTGTGGGTGTGGGTATAGGTCAAGAGGATATAGACATTCATACCCAAACCCACATCCACACCACCCCAACATATATTTTGATTTTATAGCAAGTGATCATTTATCAAATAATATAATTCTCATGTAGAAATGAGATTCTTTATATTGTATGAAAAAATAAAAAATAAAAAAGAATATTTTCTCTACTGGATTTTATTTTTGAATACTTAAAAAACCGTGTTTGTTTGTATCAAAGCGAAAAAAGAAAAAAAAGAGAGGAGCAGATTACATCTTCTAAGCTCACAATAATAACAACAAACAAATACAGTTACTACTATAAACTCTTTAAACACGACTGATGATGAATTCGTGCACGCGCAAAAAAAAACTGATAGAAAAAAAAACATCACTATATATTAATCAGTCAAACTACTAAAACAAACGCTAAAGAAAAAAAACTACTGAAAAAGATTCTCTGAAATATCTGACGTTGGAGAAAAAAAGACAAAGACAATCACTATCATTCATGTTATTTATTGTTTGTACTGTTCACAATACAAACAAAACAACAGAAGAGAAAGAGAAGAAGAAAAAAAACATGATTCATAATACTTATGATGCGATAACGACATCCGAAAAAAAAACATAGAGAAAAAAAATTCACTGATATAGAGAAAGAAAAAAGATACTTAGTTTTTAGCATTCGGAACTGAATTGCTGCAAAGTATTATAAAAAACAAAAACATCTGCTTGCAAAAAAGACCGAGATTATCTGACAACTATAGAAAACAATAAAACAAAACAATTCATTTTATTATTCAATAAAAATTCTACCTGCTTATAAATTATTACCAGGCCAACCACCAGTCAATGCAGGCCAAAGGGATGCAGGACTACCAGCTGGGGAATTACTACCAATTGGACCAAAAATTGCAGGCATTGATGCTGTTATATTATCATCAAGACCAAATGTTTGCATGCATTGTGTACGAATCATTTTTTCATACGGAGTAGCAACATGTCTATTATTATCATCACCAGCTGCTTGACAATATTTAATTGTATGAGCTATTGAAATATATATATTTAAAAGAATATATATTTTGTCTTAAAATAATTAACAATGAAAATACCTTGAGCACCTGTTGCACCACATATAGGACATTGATAAGCACGTAAAATTGGACAAGTTACATTACCAACTGAATCTTTTAAAGAATGACTTGTATAAATAAGTTCATTTTCACCATTATTACGACAAAAAACACAAACCTTTAATAATAAAATTAAATAATATTTATTAAGATGAAGAAAAAAGAAATTAATTATGCTATTTTATATTACTTCTTTTTTCATGCCACATCGACGTTTCCATCTTGCTTCTCGAATCAAATGTTTAATTATTTCAATGTCAATTTTTTCTGAACGTAATGGACGATTATTATTATTTGAATTAGCTGCTAGAATTTGTTGTGCTGCTGAACTTAAAGTTATAGTTGGATTAAAAGCTGCCATTTGTTGTTGTTGTTGTTGTTGATTTTGACGTAACATTGCGGTCATTTCTGCTAAAAGCCAAGCATCATTTGCTTGAAATTGTTGCTGTTGTTGTTGTTGTTGTTGCTGCTGTTGCATTGGTTGAAGATGAGGCATTGGTGGCATACCTATAGGGAGTAATGGACGATGTTGTTGTTGTTGTTGCTGTTGAGATTGTTGTTGTGCTGAAGATGAAAGGGGTGGTGGTGGTGGGTGTGGCGGTTGTTGTTGCCATAATGGACGTTGTGCTTGTTGAGGTATTGGTAATAATTGTTGAGTTTGATGTGTAGCAGGTGATTGTGGATGAAATGACGGTGAAGAATGACTAAATGGACCATTAGTTGGTGTTAGATTTGAATTAGGTTGAAAAAGAGAATTTGTTGTATTTATACGTTGTGGAAATGGTGAACTCGCTAAATGAGGTGGTGGTTGAAGTGGTGAAGATTGTTGAAGAGGTTTAAAATTAAGTTGTGGTGTAGAAGGTGCATATGAATTACTATGAATACGTGGTCGAGATAAAGATGAAAATGATATAGTATCATCGTTTGTTGTACCATTTGAAGTAATTAATGTTGACCATGATGTTGTTGATGGTGTACAAGATGTATTAATATGTGATGGTAATCCATCGCCAAGATGATCCATATATGAATATAAATTACTTGTTTCTATATGAAAAGAATAATAGTATTTATTAATTATTCAACAAGAAACTTTTATTTATGATACAAACCATTGTTATTATCGGAATGTTGAATTGAAGTTGATTGATGTCTGCTTGTAGTTGTTGTATTAAGAGATGGCATAGCAAGTGGATGATCAAGTGCTATAAATAAATAAATAAAGTAAAAAAATTTATATAATAAATAGTCGGTTTTTATAAAAATGATTTACTTGATGATGATGTAAATACTGAATCAGATAAACGACGTTGACTAGTAAGATATCGATCAATGCTTGTTGGTGCTAATAAATTAGCTGTTGTTGTTTTAGGTGTAGTATCAATAGTACGTGAAAATAAGGAATTATTATTTCGAATTTCATTTGCTGCCGTTCCCATAGACCAATTTGTATTATTAAGATCTGCACTTCTTGGTGGTGTCAAGGGTAAATTAGTATTAATTGTCATAATTTGAAAAGCATTTGTTGTATTATTTATAGGATCAAGTAAACGACGTGGAATTAGTGGTGTTGGTGGCGGTGTTCCTTCAACAGAAGCCATTTTAAATGGTGGTGGCTTAAATGCACCTTTGATATGACAAAAATTCTCTTTTTATTTTACATAAAGAATATATTTTTGTCGCTTACCCAAACCCATTCCGCTAATTTCATCGATAGATGACGATGAAAGTGTCGCATTACTAGTTGGTACAGTTGATGAACTATTTTCCTCTTGTTCTACATTATTTTCTTCTGGATAGAACAAATCATCATCTTGTTCTATATCTTCATCAATAGTACTTGATAATGGTGAATATTGATCAATTAAATCAGATTCTTCATTTATTGAATAACCACGACCGAGAATTGATTCCATTTTTATTGTTTTATTATATTTTATTTTATTCAAATTGTTGTAGATTGTGATTAAACGAATGAATATAATATCAAAGATAAAGAATATTTCGATTACAAACACACACACACACTCTGTTTCTTTCTAAAATACACAGTGAATTCACATATTTTTCGCGAGGGATTAACTTAAAACAAAGACATCTATTTCTATTAGTTCTTCTCTCATTTGGTCATGTGACAAGATTTAGTTAGAAGAACGAATAAAGAGATGAAAACTTTTCTTTCCTCGCTTTACTAGACGAATATATTCGAGACGAAATGGCGAGAAAAAACAAAATTCATAGAATGTACCTCGAATGAAATATATACATATGTGTTTATATATGTATAGATATATAGATATAGATATATATTATACAAGAAAGAGAAAAAGTAAGATTATAATATGTAAACCAATGATGGAACTTTCATACCCTGGATACACGAACATGAAATAGAATTTTTTGAAAAATGAAAAATATAGATATGATACAGAATGAAGAACTATTTGAGATATTTATTTTTGAACATATGATTGTTGTGTTCTTTGGTCTAGTCAAATTCAACTGACATAGTAAATATTACGCGATAAATATGATGAAATGTACATTTAAATACAAAGGATGTCTACAAAATTGTGTCATATAAAATAATTATATAAACAAACATTGAAAAAAATTATTTTTAAGAATACTAATTATGATAATTAGTTAAACTATTTTATTTTATTTTATTAAGTTTATATACAAGGGAATATTTATTCATGATGTATAAGCTGTAGATAAAAGTTTTTAATCTGATATAAGAAATCGATGAATTAATTACTTGAACAGTATTGAATATTTACAATATAATCAAATTTTATAACTAAATAAGATGAATTTTTATCACAGATTTTGACATTATAATTAATAATTATATCTCTGTGTTATTTGAAAGATAGAGACACTTCGAATATCAGAAAAAGAAATCCATGATGCTGTATTATTGGTAATAGCTCAACATGAAAATTTCTATCAGTAATCTTGTTCAATTCAATATTATCATATGTTGAGTTGTTTGATTATTGAGAACTGTCATAATATGAACATATTTCGATACTCTTTGTTTATCATTGAGAATACAATCAATCAATTGATGCTTTAGCACTTTTCTTTTTTTATTATCATTGTGATTAAAAGAATAACATATTAATATTAATTAAGGTATATGATAATAGTGTTGAAGTAAAAATGTCCGGATAATGATATAGAAACATGATTAATCAAATTTGATTTATATGGTTTTTGGAAATAAAAAGTCAATGAAAAAGAAAACCTTCTAGGAATAAATCGAGATGAAGTATATAAATATCTCTAAAAGTATCTATTATAAGTGAATTAATCATTCATCTCGCTCACATAATTAGATATATTTTTCTCTCGAATCAATTTGTTTCTGATATTGTTCATAATTTGTATTTGAATCATTCTATTATAACTATTGATATATTTATTAAAGTTAATTAAGTTTATATCTAAAGTGTAATTAATATTTGATCACTGTTTGAAATGTTTCAGAGTATTCATTATATGAATATTTTTCTATAATCTTTCCATATGTGTAGGAGAAGTAAGTAAAAGTAATCTTTTCTGATAGACAAGATGTGAACTTTGCTAAAGTGCTAATCGACATAGACATGCTCTTTTCCATCGGACAAGTTTATTTTCCTAACAACTTTGTATATACAAAAAACTTTCTTTTTCTTTTCTACTAATAATTTAATAATCTTCCATTTGTATACATGTATGTTATTTCTTTCAAAAACCTTTTCTTTCTCTCTGTCTCTCTTTCTCTCTTTCGCTTCATCTGTTATATGTAAATGATACTGTCTTGCTAGAACTAATTATCTCATTTGTTTGTTTTATTAGTGGAAAAAAAGGAAAGCTGAAAGCTCACGATTTTTCTATATATATTTCGAAGAGTTTTTGAAATAATCATTGAAAATTTCTTCTCTTCTTCTCAATACTATCTAATTGAAACAGCTCATCTAGCAGATTTGTATTCATTTATATTGAACAGACAAGAACAACAAAAACAACAACATCAACAACAACAGGAATAAGTTCATCATTGAACAAACTATGTAAATGACGAACGATATAGATAAGAGATATCATCTTGGCATTTCTTAATTTTATGCAGCATCAACTTTTTATTTGCTTGTTGTTTTGAGAAACAAAAAAGGAAGAGTTTGTTATTTCTTCTAACTAACTGATCTGTGCCGCGTCAAAGTAGAAAGATTCTTCTTCTTCTTTTTCTTTTTTTTGTTGTATCCATTTGGGAATTGTTCAAAAACATAGCAGTTTATCTTTTTTCTTGAATTTTGATTCATTCGAAAATAAAGTAAAGATAATAAACTATTTTGCCATCATTATCCAATCAATAGAAGAAAAATAGGTGGAGATTTCAACTGACTAGTTTTTAGCATGTATGGATATTTGTGTTGATCGATGAAGACAAATCATCTAGATGCCTGCCTTTAAGGAAGGACGAGATAGGATGGAAGGCTTCATTTCTTTGTATAATAAACGAGCCGTTGACATACGTGCGTGCGCACAAGTTATCAACGACAATCATTCTAATTGCCCTTTGCTCGTGCAAAATCTGGTGGAAGCAAAAAAAAATAGAGAAAAATTATTTGGTTGTATCTTTTTCTTTTAAGTTATATATTATAAAGATGCGTCGTATAAGATAAAAATTTTGTATTTTATTTTTTTGTCATCTGTTATTTATACTCACTTCATTTTCTCACATACATAAAAAAAAATAAAGATGAGAAAAAATTTTCTTGTTCACATACTGGATCAAACGAAGAGAACATATATGGATAGAGTATCTTTCTTATACATATGGACCAATCGGCAAATTTACGCACTTCGACCATGTATCTATCTGGCAACCAGCCGAAGGGAAAAGAAAATCGACGAGCGAGAAAGAGAGAGAGCGAAGAAGAAGAAGAAGAAAAGGCAAGAATTAGAGTAGTACCATTAATCTTCTTCTTTGCCGACAACGACACAGTACATTCTACTTCTTTATTCGAATGGTATTGCCTCTCTTTTCCTCTCTCTTTTTCTCTCTCAACTACGGCAGTGGCTTACATTCGGTTCTGCAGATAACTGATTAATAAAATTAGAGCCGTGTGCACACAGATTACATTGTCGGTCGAAAATTCGGTTAGAGGAAAAAAGGGTTCAAATATATTGAATTAGCACCTTGCCTTCAATTAACAATTAGTCCCAATTCACAGCCATCAATTCACTATGATGCATCATCCTCATTCAGGTAAAGACTTGTTTTTTTTTCTATTCCTTCTTCATCTTGTTTTTATTTATCAAAAACAAAGAAAGAAAAAAGTTAAATTGATTATCTTTCATTGAAAATGAATTATATCATTAACTATATATCACATTGCGAACGTTTTACCATGTATACATACATATCAGAGAAGATTGATTTCTTCATTTCTTTTTTTGCTGGTTGATATGGCTTCTTTCAATATGATTGAGTTGTTATTGCTCAGCAGGTATATCAAGCGTATGTGCATGCCTCCACGCCTATTGCAAAAGAATAAGAGATAAGCAGACAGATCGAACGTGATTATTGCTACTGATTTCATTTCCGTTCATTCCTTCGGGAAAAAAATTACGTACGAATTTCGAGAGCTTTCAAAGATAAGACTAGTTGAAGAATTGAAATAAAAAAAAGTAATAACAAAGCAACTATTGTTGTCTTTAGAATCGCCATGTATGGATTCAAGTAAAAAGTTATGTATGCAACATAATAGTGCCAATAGTGGTTCATCATCAGATGAAGGTGATACAACAAATGATTCAAATGGAAATGATACAAAACGAAAAAAACGACGAAATCGTACAACATTTACATCATTTCAACTTGAAGAAATGGAACGTGTTTTTCAAAAAACTCATTATCCAGATGTTTATGTTCGTGAACAACTTGCTCTTCGATGTGATCTGACAGAAGCACGTGTACAGGTATATCGAACTAATAAAAAAAAATATATATAGCTTTAACAAACACATCTGGTATTGATTCAGATTTTTCTTTCTTCTCTCTTCGCGCATCATGGCCAATCAAAAAAAGAAAAAAACAAAAGAAATCTCTTTCGCTTTTATTCTCTTTCCATTTGCAGTCAGTATCTTAGAACAAAAATAACTGAATACGAATGTCAAAGGTCTATTAGAAATGAAGAGAGAGAGATGAAGATAAGTTTATTTAGTAGAATAAAAGAATTATTATATCAAATCTAAAATAACAATATGTGTTCGTATAGATCGGATAATGAGTCTGCTGATAGATAATGATAAAGAACCAATCAGAAAACAATAGATAGATTACAAGAATTCTACACATAATACATTTTTTTGCTACTTCAAAGAAATACTGACAACAGACGAATGTCATTTATAGTTATGTTGTTTTATATAAAATTAAATTGTATATCATTGTTTTAGTTTAATGAAGTAGAGAAGAAGAAGAAGAAGAAGAAGAGATATGATAAAAATACATGTAGGAATGGAAGGATTTACTATTATTTTTATAGGTATGGTTTCAAAATCGACGTGCTAAATGGCGTAAACGTGAAAGATATACAAATGCACCTCAAATACGTTCACTAACTGTACCAACATCAAATCCCTATGATATGTCATTAATTTCAGCTGCAAGTAGTCAATATCCATCGGTATTTATTTCTTAAGAAATATTTTTTTTTAATAAATTATTCTTTCAGTTAGCGACCAGTAATGGTTGGTGTTCATCATCAACTTCATCATTAGGTCATATTCCTATGCGAGATCATCATCATCAACAGCAACAACAATCTCAACAACAAACAAGCTCATCATGTCAAAATCTTTCATCGTCTCCGTCCATGATGATGTCAAGTGCAATACCAAATTTTATGGGTATGCCTTATGCATTTCCACCACCTCCACCACAACAAACATCTCATCAAACAAATAATTTCAATCCATGTCCATATACTGGATATAATCTTAATCCTGATCATCGAAGCACATCAATTGCTGCATTACGTCTTAAAGCTCGTGAACATAGTGTAGCACTTGGTGGCATGTAAATATCGATACATTTTTTTTTCTTTTGCTTTGTTGCGTCGTTGTATGTCAGTGGAACAGTGGTGGATTGTCTCTGTGTGTTTGTGTGTGTATTTGTCTGTATGCGTGTGTGTGTGTGTATTTAAAGAAAAAAAAGCGAGAAAAAAAATCAACAGATGTTATAAGTTTTGCTTATCTATCGGCTACCTGAAAGAAAGAAAAAGAAAGAGTTAAAGAAAGAATATTTCTTTTCTCTTGGGCTCTAATGTCTTCGTCAAGTGTTCAATTCAACTGACAATTATCTCGAAACAAGTAAAATTAGTTGATGAAGGTGATGATCGATGATAAACTAAATCTCTTTTATTCTATAAAGGAAAGTAAAAGAATATCAGACAAGTTCAAAGACATTGTTCATCTTTATTATTTATTTGATTGTATACTTTGGACAAATGAGAAATTGAAGTCAATCATCAATAATAATGATGATAGTTAATTGTTCACTGATAGGATCATCATCATCAACATCAACAACATCTATTCCCACTAGACAAACATGTCCACATCTCAGTCGTGTGGTGTACGCATGCGTACATATATATATATATATATTGAGATATGTTCTGCAATAGAACAGCATTGTTCACACGTTTATTTCTTGAAAGAAAACAAAACACATGAACGAACATAGAAGTAACAAGCAGACATGCTGAGCATGCCGTCGTTTGTCTGATGATATTTGAAGGTTGATACGCTCAATAAGATGTATACATATATATATCAAAATGATGAACAAGACAAGACACTTGGAGCGTAGCGGGTGGCTTATCAAATTCATGAGGCTACTTATAATACATATTCTGGACCGATCTCTCAAGGAAAACTTATTTTATAATTGATATAATTACATTATTTATAAAGTATCATTAAATAATATGAAAGACAAAAACGATATGAGATTAACAAAGGTATTTGAATGAAAAAAAATACGAAAAGAACGTAGAGATGATTTTTTTAATATCATATCACCTTAGACATTATAAAATACCAAGTATCTAGTACTTGATTGCCTTTAGTGACACAAACGTGCTTATGCATATTTATCGATTCTTATTGTCGTCTGTTAGTTAAAAAACATGTAAAAATATAAATATCATTGTTATACTAAATAGTATAAATTAAAATATGCACATACTCATCCTTTTTTTTGGTGTTCTTAAGCTGACCTTAAACAAAATATATCCCCTCGGATTTCTAGAACAAAATTATAGTAAAGATTTCAATTGAAGGTATATAGTAAGATGAAAATAGATACATATATCATTTCTTGTATTTAAGATGACTGATGTAACAACTGAGTTTTCTCCAATTATTACAAGTATTTTATCATCAACAATAAGTTTACTTTCTACAAATTCGTCTGTAAATGCAACAATAGTTGCTGCGAGTGTTAGTAGTTCAGTACCTATTTGGGCTGGTTTTATTGGATGTTTAGTAGCATCGATATTTTTTGGTTCAAATCTTGTACCTGTAAAACAATTTTCTGCAGGTGATGGAGTTTTTTTTCAATTTGTTTTCTGTGTTGCTGTTTATCTTGTTGGTCTCATTCTTGATCTGATTCTAAATAATCAACGTTGGTATCCACTTGTACTTATTGGAGGTATTAAAAAAACAATATTTTCAAATCTATCTCTATATCTAATTATATTCATATATTCTTAGGTGTTTTATGGACAACAGGAAATCTTGTAACAGTATTTTGTATAAAAACAATTGGTATGTCTGTTGGTATACTTATTTGGGGAACAACAAGTTTAATAATGGGTTGGGCTAGTGGTCGTTTTGGTCTATTTGATGTTAATCCTCAAGTACCACGTACAACAACAAAATTAATTTTAAATTATGCATCGGTTATATTAGCTGCTATTAGTGCTATATTTTTTCTTTTTATTAAATCAACAAATGCACCACGTGTTATAGCTCATGTTGATGTTACAAATCCTGAACAAGTATCATCAATTGAAATAGTTAAAACAGAAAATGTAATTATGGAAACTGAAAAAATACTTGATACAGATTTTCCATTTTTGAATCGAATGAGTCCTGCATTACAAAAACTATTAGGTTATTTTTTAGCTGCTTTAGCGGGAATATTTTATGGTCTCATGTTTATTCCTGATCAGTATATTCGTGATCATCCAGAAAAATTTAAATATAACGAAGAATTACCACCGAATAATGGTCTTTATTATATTAATTCACAATATGCTGGTCTTCTGATGTCATCCGCAGTCTATTTTATGCTTTATTGTGGATTGAAACGTAATAGTCCAGGAATTAATCCAGCTGTTGCTCTACCAGCTATGATTAGTGGATTCATGTGGGCTGTAGCAAATATTGGATTTATTGTTGCTATTAGTGCATTAAAAAGTGCTGTAGCTTATCCAATTGTAAGTGTTTTACCAGGTATTGTATCAAGTCTATGGTCATTATTTTGGTTTAAAGAAATTCAAGGAAAAAGAAATTATATATTACTTGGTTGTGGTATGCTTGTACGTTGTCTTGCTGCTCTTTTCAGTGGTCTTTCAGCTTAATTAAATATGTATAAATTTTTGCCTATGACATATAAAATATCACTTTTTTTTGTATTTATTTTTTTTCAGTATTAGACAATAAAAAGAAAAAAATATATAACGCTAAATATCATGATAGTTTACTGATAGAAATCACTAGTTTTTAATTTGTTTTAAAATCTGGATTAAACTAGATTGTTGAATCAATCAAGACGAAGTTGTTGTTGTTTCATTCGTATTTTCTTTATTCGTTTTTGTTTCATCATTTGACTACAAGAAAATAAACATAATATTAAAAAATAAAAATAAATAAATTACTTTTTCACTGGTTTGAGCCATTTTAGCAAATATTTTAGTATACAATTGTTTTTCTTGTTGTTGATAAGCTTTTAAATGTTCACGACATGTTTGAATATGTTGATTTGCTGCACTATTTGATGGATTTAATTTGAGAACTTGTTGAAAATCTTTTATAGCTTCATCATATCGTTGCATAGCTATTTGACTTTGTCCACGACGAAAAAGACATTTTTCATTTTTAGAATCTAATTCAAGTGCTGCATCACATGCACGAATACATTCAGCATGTTCATTTAATTTTAAATGACATAATGCCATATTTGAATTTGTAGTTAATTTTAATTCATGAGCTTTAGCTTTATCTTTTTCATTTTCATAATTGGTTGATTTAAGATACTCAGTAATAGTTTTATATTTTTTACAAGCAATATAGTAATGACCATCCTAATAAATGAAATATTTCCTTTAGAGAAATAATAATTATTATAATTACTTTAAATAATTCACCAGCACGTTTTTTTAATTTTTCTGATTCTTCAAGTTTATCTGTTTCACTCATTGAATATTTATCTACTCCCTATAAGTATAAAAACAAATTAACTTTTTTCTTTCTTATTTCGATTGTCAAAACAAACTTTTTCAAAATCATTTAATGTAACCATATATTCTACATGTGCATTTTTTGGAATATTAAATTTTTCAAGACCAAATGTAGCTTTTGATTTTAATTTCAATTGACTATGTTCACCTTTTGTCATTCGTGTTACAGCATGTTCAAGGCTAAAATATAGATTATATTATTTAATAAAATAAATAACATACAAACCCTTCTGGAATATTTTGTAAGAAACCTTCACCAATAATAAATTTTACTGTTCGTTCATCGAATACTTTATTATCATAGATGCCTTTGAGAGTAATATCTACTTTACTACCATCACTTGGTTTAGCCCATCCTTCTCCTCGTTTAAAAATTCGTCGTACAACACTTTGATCTTTTTTTTCACTAATATCATCACCTAAATTATATAAAAATAAAATTTGTTTTTTCTTCTTTCAAATTTTTACCAATAAAATCAAAAAGTTCAACTTCAAAAATTAATGTTGCATTCGGTCCTATTTTATCTCCTGAACCACTTTCACCATATGCATATTCAGGTTTGCATGTTAAACGACATATTTCTCCACGTTTCATTGTTGCTACACCAATATCCCATGCTTTAATAACAGCACCTTTACCAATTTCAAATTCAAATTTTTGATTTCTATCTCGACTACTATCAAATTTAGTTCCATCCAATAAAGTACCAACATAGTGTACAAATACTTTATCATTTGGTAATGGTTTTTCATCACCATGACCTTCTTTAATTATTTCTTTGATAATACCTTCGAAAAAAAACGAATTTTATTTGACTCGATAATCAAATAAACAAACCTCCATCTTTTGATGGTGAGATATCTTCGCCTTTGATTTCACTGTCAGATGCCATTATATTATGTGTTGGTAAACTATTTCAAAAGAAAAATGAAAGGAAATTTTTTATATGTAGACTCCTAGAATATTCCATTAGATGTCGTTAGTATAGGAAATTTAATACATTTTATTTTTGATATTTTCTTTTGATTTTTTAAAAAATCTGTTTTTTATATATGAAATTTAAAAATATAATTTTTTTCTAATTTAAAAAATTGAAATAAAAACAATATTACGTCGTTGTCAAAGAAGTGAATCCATCTATGGTATCATTCTTGTTTAGTCATATCAGTTTGGTTCTTATTTTAAAAGAATATTAAACAGTGAAATGGCAACTCAATATTTTGAGCATAGACTTGAAACTGGAAATTTTTCCGAACAACCTCATTTTCAATTGATGGAATGGCATCCATCATTGAATATTCTTGCTGTAGCTTCGATTAATGTTGGAACAAATATATTCTTCTATGGTGAAGATGTAAGTTTAGTTTCTATTTATTCATTAATATAATTTACTTTATTTACAAAATAAGGGTGAACATGATGAAGCAGCTCGTGTACAACATACGAGTAATGCGTATTGTATTGCTTGGCATCCAGTTAAAAAAACATTAGCTATTGGTTTTTCAGGTATGAAACAAAAGTTTTTCTGTTAAAGAATTTTAATTTGTGTGTGTGTGTTAGATGGTGAATTAATGATATGGAATGGATCAAATCGTCGATTAGAAAGTGTTATTGTGCATAAGGCTTGTATCTCATCGTTAGTATTTAATACTGATGGAACACAATTTTTATCAGCTGATCAAGTAATTTAGAAATAATATTCTTTTCTCTATTTGAATTTTCATAATCAAATATTATATTATTCTAGGAAGGTCTAATAATCATATGGAAAGCTGATTCTTTGACTCAAATATCTCAACAGAGCGTTATTTTACAAGTTAGTGTTCCTGGTGAAGCTGTCACTTATGTATTAAGTAAATCATCACCTGCAGGTCGATCTGATCAGTACGTAGATTTATAAAAAAAAAAAGACAAATTACACATACAATTAATTTTTTTATTTTAAAGAGATTATCGTGAATTAGCTCGAGCAGCAGTTGAAGGTGATCAAACTGCATTAGATTTATTGGCTATGAAAACAAGTCGACAACAGACTAGTGATCCAACACTATTTTTTATTGGTACAGATAAAGGAAATGTTTATATAGTAACAGATAGATTACGAAAAGCTTGTTCAGTTGATGATGGAGTAGCACGTATATTACATTCATATGAATATAATATTCTTATTGTTATCACTGTGACAAATATGATGACACAATATAATATTCAAGAAGTACAAGCACAATCAGAAGTTTTAATTCCAACACAATCTGTACGTTGATACATTTGATAAGAGACAGAGAAAATCTTTTATTATCATTTTTAGGGAAAATTATCTGGTCGACCAACAGATTCCGATTTTACTTTAATTGGTTCAGGCTTATTTGCGTATGTAACAGGTGAACCAACAATACGTATGATTGATCTTGCTTCATCGAATAATCTTCTACTGAGATTAAATCCAGCAATGGGTTTTGCAAATAATGAAGCTTTGATTTCTGTATCCTACAGTGCAATGAAAGGTATATTGACTTAGAATAAAATTGTGTATGTGTTTCTTTCTGATATTAGGAATTATTGCTGCTGGTACCAATCGAGGAAATATTGCATTTTGGATTTATACACCAAATCATCGTAGTACAGATATGGAAAAACATTGGAATCTTCAACGAGTCAAAGCAGTTTCCGCTGGAGTCCCTATTCGAACTTTGAAGGTTGAACAAAAAATTGATCTTTGTTTAAATACATACGTCATTTTTTTAGTATTGTCCTCAACGAAATTCTCTTGCTGCTAATTTAAATACACAACTATTCATTTTGGCTAATGAAAATATGTCAGCAGCTTATCGAGATAATGTAAATTATTCAATATTATTTATTAAATCATTCATGTTGATCTGTTTCTTATATTTAGCTTGCTGTTGTTCAATTAAGTCCAACTGTAATTCATGTCGCATTTTTTCGATATAGTATTGTTAAAGAAGAAGAATTAGATATGCCATTTAAAAATTTATGCGTTTCAAAAGTTCGTTTTTTTGTTTGAAACATATTTTTCGTTTTAATAATCAAGTTTTAGAATTATGTTGCTGTTTGGAATAAAAAACAAATTCGTGTTTATGAACTTCTTTGTGATGCATCTAAATCAGATGATGAAAAAGTTGTTCGAACTGAGAAAGGTTCTTTTTCTTGTTCACCAACAAATGTAATTCTTTTCGATCAACTCTTATTCGTACATGAAAATGGTCGTATTAATGTTACGTCATTTCAAGTAAAAATCTTATAAATTAATTTACAAATAAATTTCTATTATATATTCATAGGGTACATCTCGACAATCATTAACATTTGCTCAAAATGAAGGTGAAGTTAATAGAATGAATTCAAATGCATCTTTCCTTGTTATTGGTTCAACCAAAGGTTATGTAAAAGTTTTCGATATATCTCGTCGGTAAGTACATATAATTCAACAATAATTTAAGATTTTCTTCCGTCATATTAGTGAATTACGACCAATTGGAAAAACATTAAATATTAATTCACACACACCATCTGTTGATTCAATACGAGAATTAGCAGTGAATTGTAATGGAACAAAAGTAACAGTTTTAACATCACAAGTAACTAAGTTTTTTCTTTTTGTTTGTATAAAATTCTTTTATTATTCAATAGACAAATCTTCAACCAAGTAGTCGACTTTATATATGGGATGTTGAAAAAGATACAGTGGCTATATTTGATTTTAGCCTAGAAAAATTACCAGGTACAGAGTATGGTCTTATTCGGCTAAAAGATAATACTAATAAAAATGCACCACAATATCGTCGTTATCCATCGAATGTTCAATGGGATCCAGAAGACTCTCGATTGATGGCATTAGAAATTTATTTACATCAACAAAAATTTGATTTAAGTGCATCATTAAATACAGATGATTTACTTTTAACAAGTAGAGGTGTTGGTGATGGTGATTCAACTATTGCAGCTAATCATACTGCTGTTACAGGAGAAGCATCTAGAGCAAATCATGAAGATTTGGTAAAATATTTTCTCAGAAATTATTGTTACAAATGTTTTTTTTTTGTTAGGCTGAATCATTTATTGTAAGTATGTTTTGTACACCAGACAATCAAATAGTTCCAAAAGAAGTTTTTCCACGTCATACATCTTATCGTCAATTAATGGCTATTAAAATTCCATTTTATTTCTTTGTTACACGAGATAAACATTCAGAATCAAATGTACATGCAATTAAATCAACTCAAACATTACAAGGAACCAAAGCTGAACCATTGGATACAACTGATGACAATCTTTCAAACAAAAACTCTCGTATTCGTATTCAACTTCCTAAACTTGATACACTCGATGCAAGTGGTCTTATTCCTCATACAAATAATCATGATAATCAGTCAAATGGTTTTTTAACTGATTCCGAGCTTGGCGGTATATAAAATTAAAAAAAAAAAATACTAATTTTTTTAATTTTTTATTCTTTCTAGATAGTATTGTCTATTCAGATTATTTAACTGGTAAAACAATGGGAGATTTTGTTGGTGTTAATGGTCTTGAGAAAAATATTGTTGAAGCAATTATGAATTTTAGTTATCATTTAACATTAGGAGATCTTGATGCTGCATTTAAAGCAATAAAAATTATAAAAAAGTTTGAAAAATATTCTTCAAAAAAAAACAGTTAAATTAAATATTTATTTATTTATTTATTTATTTAGAGAAAGTGTTTGGGAAAACTTAGCTCGTATGTGTGTATTAAATCGACGTGCTGATGTCGCCAAGATTTGTCTTGGTAAAATGGGTTTATTTCGTGGTGCACGAGCTTTACGTGCTATTGATCAAGATAATGCAGATATGAAAGTAGCTATTTTAGCTATACATTTAAATATGAAAGTAAATTTGTTTCAAATTACTTAAAATTATATTATGTTTCTTTCTTTCTTCTAAAGGAAGAGGCAGAGAAAATTTTACTTCAATCAAAACAATATGATCTTCTCAATCAATTATATCAATCAACAAATGAATGGGGAAAAGCTATGGATATAGCAACAAATTTTGATCGTATTCATTTACGTAATACATATTATAATTATGCAAAACATCTTGAAGAAAATAATCAAACGGAAAAAGCTATTGAATAGTAAATCTAAGAAAATTATTTTTAATCGATTACAAACTTCTGATTTCTTTTATGAATAGTTATGAAAAATCTGGAACACAAGCAACAGAAGTACGAAGAATGTTCATTGAACGAAAAGATATGGCAGGATATAAAGCATATACAGCAAACAAAAATGATCCGTATGTTGTTTGATTCAATTCTATGTAATTGATTATATTCATTTAGAAAATTATTTCGTTGGTGGGGTCGTTATTTTGAAAGTCGTGGTAAAATTGAAGATGCACTTGGATGTTACCGAAAAGCAGATGATAATTTATCACTTTGTCGATTACTTTGTGAACAAGATCAACCTGATAAAGTAAAAATTTTTTCCATCAAAAACAAAAATTTTATTTTCATATAAAAATGATTTTAGGCTATGGAATTATGTTCAGATACTGGTAATAAAGCTGCTTGTTACCATATGGCACGTCATTTTGAGAAGAAAGGTGATTTTAAACAAGCTATTGCTTATTTTCAACAAGCATCAGCTATTAGTAATGCGATGCGACTTTGTCGGGATAATCGATTGGATGAATATATGGCTAATATTGCTGTACAAGGTACACCAGATGATATGCTTGAAGCAGCACGATACTTTCAAACATTACCTATGCAAGAAGATCGTGCAATTTTACTCTATCATAAAGTATATTTTTCAAAAAAACAAATATAAACTAAATTCTATAATTTAGGCTGGATTAACTTCGAAAGCAATTGACTTAGCATTTAGACATGAACGATATTCAGCATTAGCACAGATTGCTGATAGGTAGATTCTATAAAAAGACTAACGAATCAACTTATTTATTTTAAATTAGTGTTGGTAAAACTGCTGATCCAACTCAAATTACTCGAATGGCTGATTATTTTATGCAATTAAAACAATTCGACAAAGCTGTTGATTTACTTGCTGCTATTGATCGAGTTTGTTTTTATTTGAAATATTTTATTGTTATTTATAATTCGATTTAAATAGGTTGATGAAGCAGCTGACTTAGCTATAAAAAATGAAATTCCATTATCAGAAGAATTACTTGAACGATTAAGTCCTGCTAAACGTAAGACTAGTTGTTCAATAATCTTTGTTTTATTATTTATATATTTTAGCTACAAATGAAGAAGATATGCCTAAATATCAAGCTATATGTGAGAAATTAGGTGATTTAGCTGCTAGTCAAGGAGCATATGCTGGTGCAGCAAAGAAATATCTTGATGCTGGCAATAAGACAAAAGTAGAATACTATATTTTTTAAACTTTGAATTATTTTCTTTTTTTTTGTTTATAGTCAATACGTGCTTTAATACATTCAGGTGATGTTGAACGTATAACAATATTTGCAAATGTTGCACGTAACCGTGAAGTTTATTTACTTGCTGCTGATTATTTGAAAACATTGGATTGGAAAAAATATCCAGATGCATTACAAAATATAATGAATTTTTATAAAAAAGCAAGAGCATATGAAAAACTTGCACAATTTTATGATATGTGTGCACAAGTATGATTAAAATATTTGAATTAAACTTGTACACATCTATTTTCATTTCTTTTTAGATTGAAATTGAAGAATATCGAGATTATACAAAAGCTTTAGGTAGTATAAAATTTTAATCATCATTATTATTATCTAAATATTTTTCTAGAGGCATTAATGGAAGCATATAAAATATTAAGAGATAATGGAGAAAATACATTTACAAAAGATGAAACATTGCAAGAACTTGAATTGAAATGTCGAAATATTAAACGATTTCTTGATGCTAAAGAGTAAGTTAATGAATTTGCGTATATATATATTCTAATGTTTTTGTTTAGTCGGTATACTAGTGATCCTGAAACAGGTGCTCGTGAATTCGCTACTTTATTAAGTGATCCAAAAATATTGACGGGTGTTCATCCAGGTGATATTTATGGAATATTAATTGAACATTTTGGACGACGTGAAAAATATAAACAAGTATAATAAAAATTATTTTCATTAAATTTCTTTTTATTTTCTATATTTTCAAAACTAGGCTGGAATGTTACTTGATGAGTTACAAGAACATATTTCTGAACGTTATTTTTCTCATTATATTAATCCAAATATACTATCGGCTATCTATACTGCAACTGGACGTAAAGTGGGTCAAGCAGATAGTAACACATATAATAATGATGATGACAATGATGGTGACAACCAAAATGATCGTCGACGACAACAACAACAACAAGGACAATTAGGAAAAAATCATGCATATGCAGAAGAAATTGATGACAATCTCGATTATGGATCTGTCGATGATTAAAAATAAACTCTTTTTTTTTGTACAGTGTTGTGTTTTTATAGGAGCATATAAAGCCTTTTCTGAAAAGAAAATAAAACGTCTGCTTTGTTTGTTAATTTATGAACAATAAAATCAATCAGCAAACATTTTGTTTTCATTTAATAGTCATGACGAAAATGAACAGAGTCTGCAATATACTAATTATCATTCCATATGCTCATTGGCATGTTGTTGACGATCATCATACGTCATACTTATTGGAAAGATCATAAAACACATAGGACATTTATCACTCATAGTCTTAGATTCTGCTTTTGATGACTGTTGTTCGCTAAAAAATCAAATTTGAAAGCATCATAACAAAGAAACGTTTTGATATAAACACATACTTTGTTTGTTCAGAGTTGGAAGTTTTTATATCGTTATTTATTTCTACCTTGTCATCAGCAATCTTTTTCATTCTTCTTCGACGCCTAGCTGCATCTCTAGCAGTGCTTATGACTTCTAGATACACTGTTTCATACTTTGGATATCTAAATGTAGCTATTTGATATTTTAATGATTGACATGCTTCAAGTAACTCGTTAAACAGATCATCTTGTTTTGCAGTATGATAAATATTAGCAGTTTCAAGATTTTCATTACGTTGTTCTCTAAAAAGAAGTTTCTGCTGGTTATAAGCATCGTTAAGAAGGTGTTTTTGTTGATTCGCATGATTAGTAATTTTTTCAGTGTTCTCAGTGCACCATTTGTCTATTTGATTCGTTGCTTCTTCCCATTCATTGTCTAAAGTCTCACAATGTTTCGAAAATATATTATTCATTTCATTAAAGTAGTCATTCTCTTGCGACGATTTCTTACGAGGAAGAGGTATTGGAGCATTGTCCGCCATACTATGAAAATCTTTCTTATCGACGAATATCTTGGCAAACAATAGTTGAAAGAACAAAAACAACAAATATAATTCTGCATTTTTTTTATTTACGCACATGTTTTTTACATGAGGGCAAAGAACGAAAATTTGGTTGTTACATTTTTGTAACATGCGTATTTTGGGGATTTTCTGTTATTGATCAATATTCTCTCTCGATATTAGAATGTATGGTATAAGTCTCTAGTATTACTATCTTGATCATCTATCATATGTTCATTGATATGTTGATGCCGATTATGATAGCTCATATTTGATGGAAATATCATATAACATATAGGACATTTACTAATAAGCTGATTACTATTCGTATGATGAACTTGTGTATCATTTACGATCAAAGATGAAGCAACTGATGGCTTTTGACTAAAACGAAAGAAATTGAAAATCATAAAATAGAAAACATATTTTTATCTATTAATTTACTGCATTTCAGTCGGAATGAATGATGATCGTTTATAAGATGATTCTACGATGTTATATTCACTGTTTGCCGTTATGCCATCGTCTCCAATCGTCAATCTTCTTCGACCATTTTCAGATGGAAATAGATGTGAATTTAACTGTTCTTTGCCAGTAATTACTTCAGGACGATCTAGTTCTTTGCGCACATATGTGAGTTGTGCCACTTGAAACTGCAATAACTGACAAGCATTACGTAGTTCATTAAATTCAGTAGTTTGTTTTGATTTATAAAAAAAACTTGCTGTATGAAGATTTTCATTACGTTTCTCATCAAAAAAACGTCGTTGACGATCATAATCACATCTAAGAATGTGAAGTTGCTCATTAACATGCATTTTGATTTCTTGTATACATCGAGATTGCCACATTTGTATTTCGTTAATGGTTACTTCCATTTGATTTTTCAATTTCTCCCAATGATGATAGAATATCTCACGAATTTCATTCTCTTTCTTATTACTGTTATAACTGTGGCGACAGGGTTGATTTAATATCATGCTCATAGTTAATAAAGAAAATCTACAATGTAATGAACAGTATTTATTGAGAGTATAGAACACAAATTTTGAAATATTAGAGATTGATGCAGTAAAAATTAAGTCCATAAATAAATGAAATCTTATTCAATATTATCTTTTACCAGCTATTGATTTCGTTGGTTGTTATTGTTATTTCATTTTTCATTTTTTTCAAATGTTGTTAAAATGTCGCTTGAATTTTATCTTCTTCCTTTCTACTTTTAGGTAAATAACGTCCACGTGGCTTTAACAAAGCGTTTATAATATAAAAAAAAGACATCTACAATGCCCCGAATTTCATAATTCTCTATTTTTGTGTAAAGTAGACTATTCAATGATTACTTTTTCCTTTCAATTCAAAACACATAGGTTACGAGTGTTGTAATCAATAGATGAGTTTATTTAAAAAAAATGAATAAAGATCCATCTATGGAAAGTATCTTGTTTCTACGTGCACCACGCTCCACCCCAGTTGACTCGACACTTAATATTGCAACACGGTATTTTTCCATCACATACAGCACCTGGTGGTGCACAGTCGTCAGTTTTGTCCAATTTTTCACCAAGAGCCGAAAGAATAGATCCAGCTTCGACTGTATAAATCATCAAAAGCGATGCTAGCAATCCAAATATAAGCAGAGTCCGTGTTAAAGAACGCATGGGGATAATATAACACAGTATTTTTACAATTGAATTAAAGAAAAAACAAAAGTAAGAGTCGTATTTATCTGCACTTTATTTATAGTCATACGAATTAGTTCCCATACGGTTTTCTTCGTCATACTTACAGCATTAAAATATTTGATTTAATTTCTTTTCTTTCTAGAGTATTTTGGCATCGTTATAGTATGATATCGATCAAGATATAAATATCGATTAATAATATTCTTTATGAGAATGATGGAGTAAAAACGATAAGGATACTATTCAAGGCTAATTAAAACAAAAATGTGTCAATATGAAGATACACGCCACCTAAACTAGCGAGAGTATCTCCAAGAGGATGTGAGTGTGGGGTGGATGTGGATGTACGCATGACCTAAGAGAGCGGACATCCGCACCCACACAATAACGACTAGCGGGGGTAAACAAATGGCGGGCAGAGGGCAGCTATTCATTCTTCATTGCTCTTTCAAAACCGTGATGATTCACCAGATATAATATTGCAGTTCAACATAGTTGTAAAAGGTAAATCGGTGCAATCATGAGATGAGAGATGATTGGGACAAAACAAAATGGGATGAACTATAAGGGGGCGAAATGAATGGCTACTCGTTTTTTCTCCTGCATGACCTGAATGTATTTATCCTCGTTTCGCATAGTAGAAAAGATATCGACGCATATAGAACATAACAGAATGAATTCAAAGGAATTGTTTAGTCAATATTCACCCTTATCCTAAAAATACCATAATAATTTTGGTTAGAATATGTGTGTATACTTTATTTTTTGTAGTGATGAGAAAGTGAGTAACAAAAAGCAATTATAATATTATATTGAAAGCATTAAGCGTAAAATGAGAACATCCGGCAATATATAAGTCCGAATTAGAATCATAATGACTGGCATGTATTCAAAAGAATGTATGCACAGTCGTTCTTACTGCTTGAGTCTGAAACAGCAAAATCTAATCGACCATCGGCATTAAAATCAGCTACAACGAGCCAGTACGGCGAAGAACCAGAACCAGTTGAAAACGTCATTTGTGATTTGAAACTACCATTGCCAATTCCAAGTAACACACTCACAGCCATACCACTAGAATTGGGAACGATAAGATCTAATCGGCCATCACCGTCAACATCACCGACAGTGACGAATTGCGGGCTCCGACCAGTTGAAAATGTCTTTTGTAGCCCAAAAGATCCGTTGCCGGTCCCAAGGAGCACTCCCACACTAGCCGAACTAAAGTAGGCAATGACAATATCTAGTCGGCCATCGCCGTTAAAATCACCGGTAGCGATCGACCAACCCACAGAACCCGTTGAAAGTATTGTTGGTAATCCGAAACTCCCATTGCCGGTTCCAAGAAGCACACTCATAATTGCCCAATAGAAACCCACAACGACAAAGTCTAGATGACCATCACCATTGAAATCACCAACAGCAATGGAGTATGGACTAGCGACGGAGGGATATGTTGTTTGTGTTGCAAAATTTCCACTATCAGTTCTAAGGAACACTCCCACGTTAGCTGAGTTGGCGTTAGCAACGACTAAATCTAGTCGCCCATCCTCATTAAAATCCCCGACAACGATCGCGCGTGGACTAAAACCCGTTGAAAGTATTGCTTGTGATCGGAAACTCCCACTGTTATATCCATATAGTATACTCATAGTGTTTGCTAGATTGTTGATAACGGCAAGATCTATTCGACCGCGGTCATTATCATATACGACAGCAGCCCACATCGGACCGGAATCGGTTGGAAACATTTTTTGCGATCCGAAACTTCCATTACTGGTTCCAAAGAGCACACTTACGGCGCTCCTAGTATAGATGGGAACGAGAAGATCTGGTCGGCCATCACCGTCCAGATCACCAGCAGCGATCGAATTCAAGTTAGAGACAAATGAATATGAAACTGCTGTTGCGAAGGTCAAATTTTTACATGGTTTGACTAACAGTAAAGAAAATAAAGTGAAGATTAGAAAAAAGAAGCTTTTTTCAATTTTCGAAGGCTATCGACAGAGACTGATGATGTATATGGATTATTAGTCTATCGGGCATTTATGGTTCAACTTACGAAACATAATAATTTCTTATCAGAGCAACTTGTAATAAAGTTTGTTGTCAATCGTTTGCTACCGCTCGATGATGTCTAAAGTTATTTTATTTTGGAGCGTAGTTAAATCAACGATCCATTTGCAATGTACTCTTCTCCTTTATACCTTCTTGTATTTTTTCACACGCTCTTTCAACTACTGTCGTAATACATTTCTCTTTTTCAAAATCAATGTGCTCTTTTATTGAACCTAGGAGTCGAGAAAATATGAAATAATGATGGCTTGTTCAACAGAAAAAAATGCAATGTCGCGTAATAGAATTAACGTCTTACGCAATTTTTGTAAAAAAATACCGGTGAATTTTTCAATCTAACACGAATGATGTGGATCAATTTCATTTTCTTAAAATAGTGCAACGGAAATAATGTAAAGATATATGAAAGTAAGCCTTGTTCCACGATTGAAAATTAATTGATGACCTTTCAAACAGAAAATCGATAAAAAGGTTCTATCCATTATGTGACATCACGTTTTTTCAAACGAAGAAATGAAATTTCTTTTATATTTTCGCCATCGTTCCATTGCCCTTTTAGGATGAAATAGGGCATTGCTTTTTATCCTTTCTCTCGAGCAACTGCCTGGAGCGAGTTGGATCATACTTTTTTTATGGGTAAATAGGGCATCTCCGCTTCCTTCTCTTTCCGCATCCTGATTTTCTAACTCGTGACAAAAGACTCATGCGTTCTTTGACCAAAGTAAAGTCATATCGGTGATTTCATCGAAGAAATTAATAACATTTCTCAGAAATGATGAAAAAGACATTAACGACATAAGATGTTTTATAGTTGTACACAAAATAACATTGAAATAACGACCCTAGTGAGATTAATTTCAAACTCAAACGAATCCTCGCTTTTATAAATGTCTTTAGGTAGTGACTAGAGTGTGATAGGTCTGAGAGGTTGGAAGGATCTGTGAGCTCTTACTAACTCACTTCACCTTCTTGTCTCCGTCACTGGTCTCTGCAAGGATATCAGAGGGCCAACGGATCTACCTATCAAAATATTAAATCAAATGGTGATTACTATTCTAGTCGAAATATTAGATGTAGTTCACCATTCCGTGTCGTTTTCATATACATGGTAGAGGCAACAGTTTGATGATTTTACCGTTAGCCTGATGAAAACTAGTAATATCCAGTTTAATATTTAATATTGCATTTTGTGCGAAAATCTTCGAAATACACAAGTGCAGCTAAAGACATTTTTAGAAAAAATTATACCATAACAATTTACCTATAGCGTTGAACTTTTCTAACTTACATAATGCGTGACGACACTCACGTCAAATTTTGGATCACAGTTGAGGCTGTTATTTTCTTCAGATATTGCTCATTGAAATTCAAACATCTTTTGCGCAGCTAAATTTGTCACCTTATTTCCAGAAGAAATTAGATAAAACACTATAAATTCTCACATCTGGATTATGTCTAATGAAGAACATGATAGTCAAACTCGTTTTGCTCATACCAAAGTAAGTTTCTTAAAAACAGAACAAATCCGACATTCGACGAGGTAGTTCGTGGATCCACCTTGTCAATAATATCAAATGCCACGAAAAATGATCTACTATGCAGTTTTGGTCGTCTAGACGAGAGTGATACTCTTTCTCTCAGGTTTGATCAACAATTCAAATGCATTAATGAAGTTCTTCGAAACGGTCAAGAGCAACAGACTTGATGTCAAAGATGGGAGTTGGGATAGTTCATCTTGAAGATCATGATGCAAAACTTAGGTGATCTAACTTCCACTGAATGAAAACATCATAGGGGAATGCGGTGAGGTAATCTGACTGTACAAACCTGTTGGAGTCGAGACTGTTCTTGTTGAAACAATCGTCTTAGTTGTTGTGCTCATTGTCGTATGATCACCTGTGCTTGTTGTCGTGCTCGTATCTATGCTGATTGTCGTGGTTCTACTAGTAATGATGCTCTTGTTGGTAGTGGTGCTTGTAATGCTCGTGCTTGTTGAAGAAACTAGCAAACGAAAATGTTTGAAAACGATTCGATACCACGTATAGGATCACTCAAACAATAAGAACGTGATTAGCAATCGAAATTCTCAAGGCTTTGCAAACTGTATTGAATCGTAAAAATCTTCAAAATAGTTTTAGATCTAAAGATTTATTATTCTCTTGAGTGTAGAACAACTGATCAAGTCAATTCCAACTTTCTCATTTCGATTCGATTTCGTCTCTGATTTCTAGTAATATTATGCTGTAAATAAATATTACACTATTGAGAGTGGCTACTGTTGTTTTAGCTTGTGAATAAAGTGAACTTAAATATCGATAAAGTAGTAATAAAGAAGATCTTACCTGTTCGTGCAACTTGATTCTGATTTTGTCGAGTCAGATAAACGGATGGGATAATGATAGCGGCTGCTACAAGCATGCACAATGCAAACCCAACGAGGGCCTTGAGATGGCGTCGTATTAATGCGAAGAATCTTGTCCTAGAGAAGACAACTGTAGATTATGATTGAAATTAAAACGAGAGAAGCATACCGAAGTGTTAGAACCGAGGGTAACGACTTTGAATCAACAGTGACACTGCTAACGTTTGGAGGATTCAAGAAATTTGGATTCAGATTTAAATGTTGATTCTGGTCGATGGAAAGACGTTGTTCATGAACGATGCTTTCAACTGATATTCTGTTATTATTCAAGGAAGCCGTTGGAACCTAAGAGACAGACATCAGTTACAGGAGGATACAGTTATAAGAAGGGCATACATCTTCAACGATCACAATTTTTAACAAAGGAGGGTGGGTGTGGGTGAGGATGTTTTCTTTCATTACCCACATCCACACCCTCACACACCCTGGGTCCCCTTTGGTTCAGCTCTTAAGCTAGTCTTCTATTTATTTTCTTCGTTCTGTGGAGATAGACAACTTCACGAATACATATTTACCTGCTGTACTCCAATTTGTGCTCTTTGCTTGTATTTTCTGATTAGGTTGTAAGCAGAAAAGACGAGAAAGGGAACGATGAGTTTGAGAAAAGTTGTCAATCCGCCATAAAGACCCAAAATTGTGGTGAGAATGATGATCAAGCTGTTCGGTTCGAAGAGCGTCACAGAACAAGAATCGGGTTGACACTGTTCGAAAAATTGATCATATGAGACATTTGACGAACAAGTTTCGATGAACATTTGTTGAACGATCGAGTCAACGGTATCATTTGAAAAAAAACGAGTTTTGCTTTTGTTCAGTGGTGCAGGAGACTCGGATAAAGACAAGTTCAAGTAGCTAGCGAGCAGGTTAATACAAGACTGTTCGTACAAACATTCGATTGTACTTCGAAGGAGTGATTCAAGCGGAGTACAACCAACAACATAACCTGGAATGAATGGAGTCGATGGCTGAATACACGTTGACGATGTGGCACAGTTACAATTATCACTGCCATAGTACTGTGGTTTGAAGTAAATTATTCCGGATTTAATTATATAGTGGGTAATAGGATACCAGTTTGTCGAATAGCCAGATATCAGTCCGTTGCCTTGGATAATGCCACGTATCATTTGAAGTGAAATTAAAAATGAATTCGACAATGTCGATTGGAAATCAACGAGTGATGCGTTTGTTTGTTTATCGAACAGATCGAAGTCAATCATGTAAGCAGAGGCGACGGATGAAGTAAGATATTGTTGTCGAGCATCGCTTACGGCATCCTTTGTCAGATTGCACAAGGAAAGAAGAGCTTGTAAATGACTGAAAAGAGTGCCTTGAAGCGTAAATGCATTTGATGATGCAAATGCCGTATCCGAATCATTGTATAATAGAAATAGTTCTTGTAGATATGACTCAGAGATGAACTGACTCGCACACACAGGATGAAAGTCACATTCCAATTTGATAAATGACGAATGTGTAACAGATAACTGAGAGCATGGACAACTGACAGCATCTAATCCGTAGCGTTGTTGCAACTGTTGATATTGCTCACGAGATGGGCTTGCTATTATGATAGTATTCGTGTTATAGGTCAACGAAGTATAGAGAATGAGAATAAGTGATGCAATAACGAGAAGAAGTAAATAGACTCGTGTTGCTGGATATTGTTGTTCAATACTGACCATACTTTCTGTGTCGTCAAATACATTCAACTTCTTGAACCAATCCAGAATTTTAGTACCGATTGTTACAGGACGTGATTGAGGAGAAGCTAAAAGTTATTTCATCAAAAATGTTCTATGATTAATTAAAATGTGCTCTTACTCGATTCTATCATTATTTGTTGATGCCATGACATACGGCTTCGAATGATTCGAGCACATACCATAACTAGAAATGGAACTAGAATGCGCAGAGAGACAAACAGTCCACCAATCAGACCAATAATTCTCGTGATAGTTTCTAGTAAACTGTCGCGTCGTACAGCCTTATAGGAGCAAGATGCTGGTTGACACTGGGTAAAATAAGAAGAATAATTCGTGGATTCCTTCCAAGATTCAATAAACATTTCTTCGAATATAGAGCCGATTGTGCTATGTATCGTAAAGCGGCTAGCATCAGAAGAAGAATTGAGTCGAGTGAAATTGCTAAAGGAAGATACATTGTATAACTTGTACATAATGGTTAGACAGTCTTGATTGTCATAGAAACATTCAAGTGTCGATTGTAGTAATGATTCAACTGGAAAACAGCCTAAATAGAAACCAGGCACAGAATATGCTGGAGTATATGCTGAAGTATTCAGGAATACACCCCAGTTCGTTTTACAGCTTGAATCATTTGCACACGAGCATATATCAGATGATGTGTCATTGCTATTATCATAATATGCGATTGACAAAGAAGCATTATAGTTCGGTGAACCGGTAATACCCATGAAGAAATTAGTAGATGCACCAGTAAGAATTTGGTTGACGTGCGTGATATTGCGCATAACTTGAAGGAAGTGTAACATCCCGTTTGCTGTTTCTAATTTAAATTGATTGATATTAGAGAGCATTTGATTTTCGAATTGATCGGCTGTAAGCAGTTGAGCACCAACAAGTTGAGTTTGTGTAAATGTTTGCAACGAATTAGTAATCGTTTCATTGCATAAATTGCATATAGCTTTCAGTAGTCCAAATACCGACTGAGTCTGGGAAAAATCAAGGGTACTAACACTGGCACTGTTTAAGCTCATTATTGCTTTCATGACATTATACAAAGAATTTATCCAGCGATCTGACAAAAAGTCACTCGAGCATATTTGATGATAGAACGGTTGAAGTTGAACAAGTTTCTCATAAGGTACGGTTAACTGTGTACATGGGCATTGCAAAGAAGAAACTAAGCTGACCTGCGACTGTAATTGTTGCACAGTACCAAGCGAAGGCTTGGTCACTTCAATCAGTTTTGTCTCGACACTTAATATCCCATAAAGTGTTAAAATGACAAGAGCAAGAGCGAGTAGTGAAATATAGATTCGTGTCGTCCACTGTTGCTGCTTGATATCCGATGGTTGCTGTCGAAGTGATGATTTGAACAGATTGAGATCATGAAGTGAGTGCCATGCCAGTACCGTCATTGTTCGTGCTCGCTCTCTCCACGTTTTCGTTTCCGTCACTTTATGGAATGAAAGTTTTCAGGTAATGCAAAAAATAAAGTTTTATTCACAGAATCTCAATTGAAACTTACCGATATCAACAGAAGCATTCTGCGGTGGTGTTGGATTCAGACGGCGAAACAAAAAGGTGACTATGTATGGAATAAGAAATCGAAGAACAATTGATAGACCACCATATAGTCCAATGAGAGAAGTGAACATGTATAAAAAGCTTGAGTGTTGATTAATTGAGTATAAGCAAGACATTGGTCGGCATTGAGCAAAATAAAGTGAATAGTTGAACTTTGTCGAGAAACTTTCGACGAATAAAGTTTCAAGAATATCATTGAATGTGCTGCTTTGGTTTGTCTCTTTCAATATGTTCAGAGCAATCAGCATCGAATTCGAAGACCAATTGAAGTACGTTGCAATGGTATCAAGCGCATTTTGATTATTCAAGAAACTGTCATCGAGTGACGAAAGAAGAAGTGATTCTAAGGGCCAGCAAGCGACGAACCAGTTTTCCACACGAAAGGATAATATGTTTGGCTTCCAACTAAGTGTTGAACCAGTCTCGAGCACGGTTTGATTGTAGAAGGCAGACCACAAATTACAAGTGGCAATTTGGTAGCAGTGACAAATGACACTGCTCACGTTCGGTTGTTGATAATCTTTTACACTCGTATCTACTACCCAGTTTTGTCCGTCATCTGAGTTAAGTACTAGCGAGTTGGCAGTTTCAATTCCAGTCATGTATCGATTTCCCAGCACAAACGACCGGACAGACGAAAGGGAGCGAAGGAAGTTTGTGCTGCTACTAGTTCGAAAGGCCGCAATGGTTGCTGTCACTTCAGCATTTAATAAAGGCTCATTCAATAAATAGCCTGAGATGAGTTCTCCATCGTAAAATGTTTGAATGTTATTGTTGATGGTTGTTTGTGACAAGTTGCACAGTACCCGTAAAACTTGAAATTGATTGCTAGCCGTCGCACGGAAGTCCGCCACATACCGTATGTATGTCGTGTCATCGAAAAGCATATCGATCCATGTTTGCGAGACAAAAAAACTGGAACATATGTCATGATATACCGGAATTAGTTCAACGAATGAACGATATAAAGCAGATATTTGGGCACACGGGCATTTGATGTCGTAGGTATTTTCCAGTTCCAAATATGTTTCCAGAGATGGATTTCTCACTTCAATTTGTTGTGTTTTTACAGCTGATGCATTGTAGACGAGTAGAATGGACATGGCAGAAAAGAGAAGCGTAATATAAATGCGAGTTGACCATCGTTGAATGGTGATCGCCTGTCCATCAGTTAAATCCGTTTTGAATAGATTCAACTCGATGAGAAATCGTCGCAGACGATGATGACGACGTAAGTCATTCCTTCTTTCCATCTTGCGTTCCCACAATTGAATTGTCAAGGAAATATCCTATCAATAAGACATGCTATATGTTTAATATACAGGGATTTTTCAAGTAAAAAAGTTTTATAGTAGAAAAATATGTAAATTTCAATTCGAGTAATGTAATAATCCGTAGTAATTGTAAAAATCGATTATATCTCTCTTTCATAAGTAGTGTGCTGTATGTCAACTACGTCAATGAGGGTGACAATTTAATGGTCAGAAAAAAGGTGCCGTGTAATGATGAAGTACGCCACTTTTTATAAGCAGAGTAGTCTGAGAATTGTACTAATTTTATAGGAGAGAGAACTTTTTTTCGATTTCGAGCATTTAGTGAAACAACATATACTTGAAAACTATCTTTATGTAAAAAGAGGAATATATTTGTAAGACTTTACAGAACCGATAAGTTCAACTAGACGTAAACGCCGAGTTGCTCATAATCAATAAAGAGGTTTTGAATTTTCAGATACTAGATATTTTTCTTTCGTGTACTAGTTGCGACTACTTTCTGTTCTACTGGATGGTTGAAAGCAGAAAAAAACACTTTCCCTCAAATATATCGCACAGTTCAAATGGGTTTACCCTAATAAAAATTCTGCACTAAAGAGCATCTAACTAAGTTTAGATACGTATCAACATATTTTATTTATTTATTTGATATGAAAAGCTGATTATCTTATTCCTCATAAAATTGATTTTAATCTTAATAGTTAGGCCTATGATATTCATTATCATACTAATTATTGTGTCTCAAAACTTCTGCGGATTCCCGAAGTGATCTGCGATTTCTACTGAAAAAGTCTTTATAAATAAATAACACTATTCGGACTCGGGTTGAACTGGCTAGGCTTCGAAAATTCATTGGGTTACACAAGGCCAGGCTTAGGTAAAGTTGAATTGAACCTGGTAAGATCGGGCTACAAAAACGTAACCCATCTTGAGGGCATAGGTGTCCAGGTAGATGAATGATATTCTATCATTCACACCCACACTCTCAATGATTCGAAATGTCGTATTATTAAAGACTATCGGACAAATTTTACTCGAATTCTGCTAGCCAAACCGTCGATCCAGTAAAAGGCCGTTTTTTTGTGCCATAAATTTTCATTGCTTCTACACCGATAACTACTCCTCGTACATCCTCCAATTCACAATTCAATTGATTTAGATAAGATTCTCAAGAAAATGAAAGAAACAGGTAAGAAAACACATTCTTTACTTTAATCACTCTAGGTTGTGATGCTCGAGTAAGATTCAGGAAATAAACGTTATATAGATTTATTGAGTGACTAACTCGAAATCAACGAGCAGAAAATACGCGATATGAAAGTTGCTATAAAAGTATGAGAAGAGAAACTCATGGCCAAAGATCAAGCAATTCACTAAATTCAAAACGAAGTGGAAAATACAAAGTTTAAATTGTTTAATAATTAAAAAGACATAAATGTCCTCTTTGAAACCATCCTGACATTATTCATCTTCCTGCGAGCAAATACGACACTATCTCTTCCACATAATTCATATACCATGTCCGTCAATAAAATAAAAAAAATTCGATATCAACTTCATACATCTAAATTGATTTTCGATTTTATGCACTCTATTCATGTGATCCTTTTCTTCTTTGTTACCAACTCTTTCTCTTCTTTTTTCTAAATAGATTTTAATCTTTTTCTGCTGAATTGGTTATCACTTTAGGACCACTAGAAGTCATAGATAGGCAAGTACTACAAAGCATCCACACCCAAATTTCAATTGAATCTAGGTTTGAACTTACAATTGGCCGTGGTTTAGACATTGAAACATCCAATATCTAATTATCATTCAAACCCAAACTCATACTCACAGCCACACACACTAGGTATGCAACGGTGACAGTGGCCACCAATTTACCGTTCATCGGTGTCACCACTCAACGGTGAAAGTATGAAAAATCTACGATGATACTCGACTTTCTTCAATATTCAGACGATTTTATATTAAAA
>CAJNOI010000006.1:110127-155733 GCA_905250115.1 Adineta steineri | reverse complement strand
AATAAATAATTTTTACTAGGATATTGGAGCTGCACTTGAAAGTTGTAAAGTAGCTCGACGTGTATCGAATAATGATATATGTGAATTTTGGTCGAATAAAATTCGTATAGAACAATATATATTATACAATTTACAAGAACCAAATTCAAATCGATTTCCATCCATTGAACAAGGTACATCTTCTTATTTCGATTATATGTCTACTAATGCACTTACTTTTTCATCATCAATTATTATGAATATTTACGATGAAAAATTCCATAGTATTATTGATAAAGTTAGCAAAGATTTGGCATTTGTACATCGATATTAAATTTTATATGAATATATATATATATCTATCCTTGTCTTTCATTACTCATTGAATCTATATCTCTAAGTCACATCATTTTTTCGTCCATTTGTTATTTCTCTTTAAAACCAAATGTTATTGATTGATATATAGTTTTTTTTCTTCTACTCTCTCTCTCTCTCTCTCTCTCTCTTTTCTTCTCTCACTCTTTTTACATATCAGTAAACCATATGAAGGTTATCGTTACTGTTAGTTTTTTCGTTTGTTTGTTTGTTTGTTCGTATATAGTTTATACGTGTGTTTATTTGAGATTTACACTAGAGAATAGATGAACAAAAATAAACAAGAATGAACGAAAATTGTATCAATTATTCGTAAAACAAAGCAACATTCAAAATGAATATTATCATCTATATAATTCATTCGCCGAGTATTTAACTTATTTATTCGTTTTATCTTTGTCTTTATTAATAAAAAAAGTTTTAAAATTAATTTCCTCTATTTTTTTATTTATAGCACAAGTAAAAAATGAAAAAGAAGATATTGCAAATACATTTTTATCATCATCTCTTCAACAATCTCCACTTACAACTGATGGTTCAACAAGAGACAAAACACCAATTATAGAAGAAACAAACGTATTAAAAGAAATAACTAATGAAGAACAAAATGAAAATGAACAGAATAAACAATCACCATTGGATATTGCTGCTATGGAAAAGAAGGAAGAGGAAGAAGAAAAAAATGAAAAAGAAACAAAAACAAGTACTCCTGTTACTCCATCATCTGCTCTTAATCCAGATGCAACTCCTTTTAATACCGTATCGAGAAATGGAAACGAAAATATACAATCGGTATCTACAGGCGATGAAAGTGATGATGAAAAGGATTCAAATGATACACCAATTACATCTGGTAAATGATTCTATATGTATTTAAATTAATTCTATTTGTTATTTAAAAGATTCAGCTGAACGTCCTCGTATGCCCATCAAAGAAGAAGTAATTGTCGATACAAGTTTAATGCCATCAACACCTTTAATTAAATCTTGGTTACCAATAGAAGTAACTCATATTGAAACACCAACTCGTTTCTATATTCGTTATATATATGGTCCCAGTTGGAACCTAGGCAATGGAGAAACACGTAAATTATTTCATTTATAAATGATGAATTTCTTTTGTTTCTTTTTTAGCTGAATTACTTGATCAAAAGGAATTACCCGACAAAAATGTTGTATTGAAAGAATTAACACAAGAGATGACGTATAATTACTATTTCATTCTTTCTACTGTTTTAATGATAAACGTTTGTTGATTTATTTAGACAATGTTATAATAAACATAAACGTATTTGTCCAGGTACTAATTATGATGAAGGTGAATTAGTCGCTGTTAAATCACGTTTACAATGGCATCGTGGACGTTTTATACAATATAAACCAAATATAGATTTCGCACATGTATATCAATATTTAAGATTTTTAATCGAATATATCTATTGATTTTTTTTAAAGATATTCTTTGTTGATTATGGTTATACACGTTCATTACCTATACAAATGATTCGACCAATTAATAATCGATTTGTAGTAAGATAAAGATCGTCTGGGTTTTTAGTTGAATATTAGAATAATTTATGTTTTATTTAGGTGCATGCAGAACAAGCTCATCTAGTACATTTACATCAACCTGGACAACGTCGTGGACGTATTGAATGGAATAGAAATGTTATTGAGGAATTTGGAGAAATGACTAAAGATGGAACCTGTTTGTATGCAAGAATTATCAATGAACCGAATACAATTGATTTAATGTCTTTTGATCCATTAACAAAAAAATGGTTTTCATTTTATGAACATTTTGTTAAACATTTAAATGATAATGATAAAATAGAAGAAAAAACAGAATAAAAAAATATTTCATATGCTTCTTGTATTGTGTGTGATATTATAATATTTCGGCTATTTCATTTCTATTTCCTGTATTGTTGTATTTTTTTTCTTCTGTATATATAAGAACAATTTGATAGGTTTATTGAGGATAATGCAAACTACATCCATTTCTTTCTGTATTGATCTTTACTTTCTACAAAAAAAAACGTTTATATTAAAGATCATTGAAAAATAATTGTGCTCTGTGATATTGTCTAAAATGTAAGGAAAAGAATGAAAATGTTGATGTTCTCATCATCTAGGTTTTATCATTATACAAACAAATAATTGAAATGATTTAGTTTAAGGAAAAACAAACAAAATAAGTTTCTTTTAGTAAACTGAAGAATATTTGTTATTTCAGTTGTTGATCTGAGACAAGAAAATGGCGATAAGACGTTGAATGTTACTAAGAATCATTGCTCTCCATATTATTTAAACATTATCGTCCTTGACGTAGTTGACCACCGCCGCCAGCACCACCACCACGGCCACCACCGCGTGAACCTTGATGTCCACCACGACCTCCACCACTACCTTTATAATTATTACGTTGATCACCACCACCTCCTCCACCTCGGCCACCATATCCTATTAAAGTACATAAGAAATTAAAAAATAACAAGCTATTTTTCCATTTTTACCTCCACGTCCACCATCACCACGGCCACGAAATGGTCGTCGATTTGATGATCCAGAACGTGATGGTTTTTCATTGACGTCTTCTTTAACAAGTCCAAGAATATCTTCGGGTAATCGTAGATATTTTATCGTATTACCACGAATATAACATTCAGGAATTTTCCAAAAACGATCACCATCCTTTTAAATACAGATCTCTTTTTTCTGTCAAGAAAAAAAAACAAAATAATTACCCTTGAAGTACATATAACATCACGTAAATGAATATTCATAAAATTGTCACAACTTAGTAAATTTCCATTGTATGTTTCACCATTCTTCAATTCTACCAACTATAAATACGATTGAAATAAATATATAAATTTTCTATAAATGACTTACCATAGGATGGTAAACCGCCGTTCGAAGCAGTGTTAAAGGTAGCTAAATGGAGAAGAAAAAAGCGTAAACATAGATTATATCATTACATATTCTTGTTTATTAACTAACCATCTGAAATGAACAAAAAAGAATAATGTATACTTATTATTTTATCAAACATAATATAAAAATAACTATACATATTCTTCTGTTCTTATTTTATTTTTGGTTGTAAATAAATTATCGTATTAGTATTAATCCATATGAAAATATTTGTGAAAGTAGAACAACGTTAAACCAATGAATAGAATAATTCAATTATGTATAAAGCTGAAAAACCGATCTATTCGAGAACTATTCCCATTGATATACAATTTAAAGATATTAATATAGCAAATAGATATAGAAACCTTTTAATTCTTGATTTGTTCATAGACATATGTATTGCTTTAATGGTAATACAAAAAATCTCACTCATTTAATAAGAAATCAAAACAAAAAAAAGAATAGCAAGACTATCTATTTTATTTAACATGAGGTTTTAAATAACAAATAAAAACGAATAGATTGATTGTCTTATAGTGTTGTTTTTATGATGAGTAAACATATATTGCGAATCAAAAGTTAAAATATTTTCTTTTTCTAAAGTTCTTCTTTACGTTCTAGATCAGCACCAAAATCTGTTATTTGTGAGCCAGCAAAAGATGTATATGCATTGACTATTTCATCTGGTGTACAAACACCATTTTGATCAGCATCACATTCTTTTAATAAATGATCAGCTTCTTCATCGGTTGTTGATGATGATGTGGGTAAATAATAACGAGCAAATTCTTCATAATCACCAAAACCATCTTTGTTTATATCAAGTTCTTCACCTAAAGATTCAGCTTGACCAGTTTCAGCTTCTACAAAAAGAATTTTCTTTAAAAGATTCTTATTTTATTTCATATAGAATTATACCTGTCATTTTTAAATATTCATCATTAGAAATTTTTCCATCATCATTTTCATCGTATTCTTTAATAATACTATTTATTTCAAGTTTACGTAAGTTTTCATCATCTTCTGGTCGGAGAAATCTTCGAAAATCTTCATATGATAATGATTGATCACCATCGGTATCAAGATGATCCCATTTTGCTTTATCGGAAAAATAAGTTCGTCGAGTTTCACGTGCACGTGAATCAGATTTATCCGTTTTTTCCAATTGACTTATATCAGTATCACCAAAACTATCACGAACATATGCATCAAATGTGATTTGATTTTTATTTGTTGGATCAAGTGTAGAAATAAAATCAGTTGCTTCACGAGCATTTTGATCTCTGAAATGAAAAATAAAGTCAATGTTTGTCTCCTTAATATTGAATATACACTAACTTTATACGTTCTTGAATATAAGTACGCATTTCATCACGTGATATTTGACCATTTTGATCTGTATCAATTTTCATTGCAATATAACGAAGTCTTTCTTGTTCTCCTTCTTCATCTTTTTCTTTGATTGATCCTAAAATTTTATTTTATTGAAAGAAATTTAAACAAGATTATATATATATATACATACCACTAAATAAGTTTTTATGTGCTTCATGATCATGATGATCATCTAGAAGATAATTTTCATTCAATATAATGAGATAGTTTTACTATAATGTACTTACGTCCATCGTGATCATGATGATGATGATGATGACCGTGACCATGTTCTTCATGTTCTTTATCGGCGAAGGTAGTAAAAATTAAGAAAAACACACATACAACCGCTAAGAGTAACCGAGCCATTGTTGTTGAAAGATTAAAAATATCAAAAATTATATCTAAAAAATATTCAATGACACATATGAGATGTTTACATCAGTTAGTCAAGGGAGAAAGAGAAGTTTTGAGTCCAATACACCTTTAATAAGTGTAAAAATACCATGAAGGCTCGATGGAAAATATATTCAGCGCACTAATCATAGACGTAAGTATGAGGAAAAATATGATATTTTATATTTCTGACGTGTTAATTGGACTCAAATGACTGATTTCTAACGACTATACATAAATGTATTATAAAACATTACTATCTCGAATTGTCTTTATCGAAATATGTGAGGAATGAAGTGTGACGATTGCAGTTTTTCATCAGTTTAGATTTGTCCAGAATGTATTGGTTATGGTAATATAGCCATTTATAAATCAAGACTATAGAGATCGTTCTAAACACTGTCAATAATGAACAAGATCTTTCAGAAAGTAGGATTTGTTAAATAAACAATAATGAATATTAGAGTTTATCTAATAAAAAAAAATTTATTAATAAAAAATGATGATTTTAACAATGTTATATTTGTATTTTTATATTAAATAGTGAAATTTCTATTTATAAATCAAAAGAATAATAAAGAACAGGAAGAAAAACAAACAGCATGTAGTTTTACGAGTAGGATTGGTTCATAGGTTTATCCAATACATTCTAGTTTTGTTTTTCTCTTCTTTTCTTATCAGTTATCTTTCTTTCCTTCTTTCTTTGCCATCTGTTTCATACAAATTGATCTAAATGGCAGCTCAAATTCAACACCATATTCGTAACCTTGAAGATACACTCAAAGGCTATTTATATGAAGGTCCACTCACTACATATTGGTCTATTCTTGAACAAAAAACTAAAGTTAAACGTGAACGAATTGCTACAGGTATAAATCTATCAATCTTCATTGATACTATTCTATAGTTTCTAATCATTTAATTAGGTTTACTTGGTTTTATTGCAATCTATTTGATTCTTGGTTGGGCTAAAGATTTTGTCTGTAATTTTATTGGCTTCATCTATCCAGCTTATGCTTCGTAAGTCATGATTTACAATGAATATAATTAAAAGGAAATTAATTTTTAAAGAGTTTTGGCTGTTGAATCAGCAGCAACCCATGATGACACAGAATGGTTAATCTATTGGATTGTTTATGCTTCATTTGGTATTGTTGAATATATTGGATATACATTCTTTCATTCATTACCATTTTACTGGTTTGGTAAATGTATTTTTCTTTTATGGTTAATGGCTCCAGGAGAAAAAGGTGGTTCTCATATTTTATATCATCGTCTTATACGTCCGTTTGTACTTAAACATCATCCTGTTATTGACAAACATATTAGCGATGGTATGATTAGTTAATTATTATTTAAGAAAAACAAAATATATTCTTTTGAATTTCTTTCTAGCTAAAGAACAAATAAATAAATATTCAAATATTGGTACCAAGTAGAATGAATAGCTCGAGACTTTTATCTAATCATAATATCTAGTGATGGTGATGGCAATAATGTTTGACAATTATGAATGCTTATTTATACGTTATGTTTTGTTTCAATCAAGTCATCTTAGGCAGTTTTCTTTTTGTTTTCTTTTACTCATTCCGTTTCGTTCTCATTATATTTTATCTCGTACGTTATCTACTGTATAACTTTTTTTTTGCAGTCATTTCATTTGACATTTTATATCAATTTAGATTTATTGTTGTCTTGTAAACGAAATTATAAATGAGTTTTATCGTACAATAAATAATGTTTTAATTAGATTCATGTACATACTTTTCACCTTGACCTTATAAAAATAATAGTCTAAAATGTTAATTCATCTATGAGATAAAAGAAAATAAATGATTTTATAATTAAAAAATATTAAATATATACTTGCTAAGTGATTGTTGAATTATGTTTTCTCATCAGGAAACAATCATAATAAACAAATGGATGTAAATCATAACATTTACGTAACTCTACTTGTAATATCATACTATCAAAAATTGTTTATATAATCTAAACGATTATCATTTAATCAAAGTACTAGGTTTCGAAAAAATATTTTGATAGGGGAATACTGTCATACTTTCAAATATGATTAATAATGAATTTTATATCAAATGAAAGTCCGTAAAAAATGGGGTTTATTGGTACCAAACAATAATGGTTGTAGAAACTTTTCTATCTTGAAATGTTTAAACTTACTAAATTCCATTGATCATAAGTGTAAGAAAAGTTCAATCTAAATGTGATAAAAAATTCTTTCCTGCACCTTCTGAATTATAGTAAGGCTCTGTGATCACTAGAACAGTACTCCTCAATTTTTCCAAAAACTATCTGCTTTTTTCTTTATCTGATAACACGCTAAAAATGAATTATAGCGATTATATTATGCAGAATTCCTTAAACTTCGACACTTTCAGCATACGAAAGCTTCTATAGCTCTTATTGTTTAGTACCAATAAACCCCATTTTTTACACGCTTTCATTTGATATAAAATTCATTATTAACTCTGTTTCAGGATATACGGGTACTCGCCCTCCCCCCGCCTATCAAAATAGTTTTTCCAATCCTGTATATAAAAGTTAATATTTGAGATAAATATTTCTTGGTATAGATACTCATGTGAATTATATTTATTAATAGAATATATTCTATGATGATATAAATGAGTCCATCGTCTACTAGAACGATCTATAATCTTATTATTTTCGATGACTTATTTAATAATTAACAACATATAAAAACTTATTAATATCAATTATATTAAGAATATTTGTCAGGATATATATATTTAATGTCAACTAGTTCCATCTATCATAGTATTGATGATAATTAATTTCTAATATAATTTAATCTAAATATCAAATATTCTTCTTTCAATTTTATACAATAATATTTAAAAATAGATTATAAATTATTAATTGTCAAACCTCTACCATATGTTCCGATAAAGTAATATAACGATGGTATTTTGAAACAATAAAAAATGATCATATCTCTGGCGCGGAAAACAGACATAGACATTGTATATTAATCAATAAAGCGCCACCTGCTACATAAATTCTATTTCTTCTTGATGACATTTGAATTTTATTTTTCAGATTATTCTATTTATCATTCACAACAATACAAGAGAATGACTGCTCGCGATCAAATTCGAGCTATGTTAGATCAGTTAATGGGAACTGATAATGGTATGTTTAATTAAACTAAATAAAAAAGACAAATATTTCTTTTCATTCAAAACTATCCTATTTATTTTTTTCCTAAAAAAAAATAGTTTGATTGTAAAGAAATAAAAAAGATAACATTCTTATATTCTTTTGTTATCAATAATAATAATAATAGTTTTTCATTAAAGATAGAATGTATATCTTTTTTTGTGTTTTACATTGACAATGATTATCTCATTTTTAATCCGTTACATAAATTCTCTTTGAACAGTATGTGTTTTTAGCTAATGTCATGATGAATATGTCTATGTTGGGTTTCATAAGCTCAGCGAGCGGCACCTATTACAAAATAAATATCGTGAGTATTTGAAAAAAATAAATCGAGAAAGTGGCTCCTCTGCGTGAGTAAAATATATAATCTATAACATTGAATTGATATCTTAACAAAAGATATCTTCATATTTATTGATTTGATATATTTTTCTATTATTTTTCTTCTGGTTTTTTTATAAAAGTTTCTTCGTAGCAGATAGGGTACGTATTCGAGGAGATCAAGTACGTATTAAGAGCGTTTTTTAAAATAAGATATCTAAATATTTCAAAACTAACATTGTCTTGTTTTTGTTCATTGTTATTCTTATATTAAACAACATATTACAGGTTCAGCTAAATCAACTATGTCATTTGAAGATCGTCGAGTATGTCGACCATTTTTATTAAATTGTTGTCCACATGAAGTACTTACTGGAACTGTAAGAAAACATTTTCATATTTAAAATCTTTTTATTGAATTATATTTTTTCTAGCGTGTTGATATGGGTGAATGTACAAAAGTTCATGAATATGCTTTACGTGCTGATTATGAACGAGCAGCAGCTACACGTGATTTATATTATGAAATGGATGTAAGAATATTTAATAAATGAAAATTTGAATTTTATGTTTTTTTTTTTTAATATAATAGGCTTTAGAAATATTAAATAAGTTTGTTGCTGAATGTGATCGAAAAACTGAACATGCTAAACGAAAACTTCATGAAACACAAGAAGAATTAGGAGAAGAAGCTGCAAGAAAAGTAAAATTATATTTTATTATTTAAATTAAAGATAAAATTATTTATTTATTTAGATGAATTCTATTCATGAACTTGGCGAACAAATTGGTACAAAATTAGCTAGAGCTGAAGAATTAGGTGCACAAGGTTTAGTTGAAGAATCAATGAAATTATTAGAAGAAGTTGAAGAATTAAGAAAATCTAAATCAGAATCAGAACAAGAATTTCGTTCAACAATGCCAGCATCAACATATCAACAACAAAAATTACGTGTATGTGAAGTTTGTTCAGCTTATTTAGGCATACATGACAATGATCGTCGATTAGCTGATCATTTTGGTGGAAAATTACATTTGGGTTTTATACAAATACGTGAGAAATTAGCTGATTTAAAAAAACGTGTTACTGAATTAAATGAAAAACATGAACTTGATAGAAAAAATCGTCGAAAGTAAAACAATAACAATGAAAAAAAAACACCTATAAATTTATTGTTTAGTTCACCTGTACCATCGTCATCATCATCATCAAGAAATAATCGAAGAGACAATGATAGAGATAGAAATAATTATCGTTCATCATATCGCAGTCGAAGTGGTAGTCGATCAAAAAAAGTTTCGAGTAGAGATAAGGAACCACGAAGATCACCAGCAAGGTAAAAGAACTTTTTACAAAAATTGTAAACTTTAGTTTTGCCTATCTTGTTTTCAGATCAGATCGTCGTTCATCAAAATATTCGCATAGTCATCGTTCATCACCTTCGCCTTCACATAGTCGAAGACATAGTAAACGTTCTCGCTCACGGTAAGTCTCAATATCTTGAACTTTGAGGATATATACTAAAAATCATCAGATATTTTTAAACAAAATTTTATTATCTGCTAAATATTTATAAATAGAGTATAAGTTGATAGAAGTCTTTTGTCATATTTATATATATATATTTCTTTAATTTAGTTCTAATTCATCTCGTCGTCATCGTCGTTCACGTTCTCGTTCTCATTCTCGAACATCATCATCTCGACATCATCGTCATCGACATAATTCAAAATCACCTGTACATTCACCATCGAATTCGAAACAAAATGGTAATGATGATATTCAACGTAACGATAAACCTAATAATGATGTTTCATCAAGTCATATTAATGATAATAATGATCACGATGATGAAGAAACAACACGTATTCTTGAAAATATTCAACGAAGTATGAAAGAAGGTGATACTAATAATAATAAAGAACAATCAAATATACCGATGGAATAAATTTATTTAATAAATTAAATACAGAAGAAAACAAAAATCACACTATCATCTGTATATGTATCTTTAACATTTGTTTATTTCTTTGTATGTGTGTTATTCGTATGTGTCTTTTCAAAAAAAAATATACAAATTGATTTACCTTGAGAAAGGAAAAGCAACTTTTCATTTATTATGTAAATATTTATTTTAGATAAAATCTATCAAAATAGAGTTCGATTTTGAATTTCGTCTTACCTGTTATTTAATTCTTTGGTTATCATTTACTTTTATTATACTTATTCTTGCTTGGTATCGGTACGGTTATAGTATTAGTCAACAATTATCTAAAACAAGTAAGCAATTTTAAACGAATCGTTTTATGTATGTGAGAATGATTGTTCTTGGGATCGAGATCGTGTTTCTGCATTATTATTTAAATGAATTATGTAGAGTCGTAGTTCTCGTAAAATTAAACCCATCGGATACCATTTTGGAATAACCGTATCAATGATGATTCCGAAAATTTGACCCGATACAAAATATGAAAAAAGAAAACTTTTTTATATATTTAATTTCCAAAAAAAATATTTTCATTCTTTTCTAGTATCAAATTCTGAATTACACGGTCGATCACGATCGCATAATTCATTGAATATAATACCGACAAATTCGATAGGTACCACCGCCGTTGCTCCTTCAAAAAAATTTGAATAAATAATGTACTGATTTTGTCGAATGGATAATCCGGTTTTTTTGGATGAAGAAATTCCATTTGTTGAATCAGGTGTTTATGAAATCGATGAAGCAACCGGCGGAGGTCATGGTACAACAACAACACTTGGACATGGAAATATTATATCACTTAATCATCAAACACATCATTTTCAAGATGATCCAATGTGGTCAACAACTGTACCAGTTAAACGTGGACGACGACCAAAATCAACAGCTGTTGTTATAACAACATCTTCATCATCAATACAAAAACCTGAACCTAAACGACGAGGACGAAAACCAAAACAAGAAATTCTGTCACCGACGAAATCTCTATCATCATCAATGAATAATAATAATGATTTGAATGATATTCTTTCGGAATCAACAGAGGATATTAGTCAAAAACAACAACGTCGTTCAACTACAGGAGCAAAATCAAATAAAAAACTTAAAAATGAAGAACAACAACTTTCTGGTTAGTTAATAAAGTAGAGATTATTGCAATAGTATTGGCATTTGCTAGTGATAGGCTTTCAGAAACATCATACATTTTATTAATTTCTTCTTCTATATATTTGCTGATTTATTTTATAGACGATATTGGTTTGCGTTCAAAACGTTCTATAAAAACTTTATCACAACAAAATTCTCAATCAATTCTTTCTAATTCAACAACAAATCAACTTCCAATAACAAGCAATAGTTCAGCGAAATTGAATCTTGGAACAACTGGTAATATAGTTATTATGGGTAGTACTAGTAGAGATAATAAATCAATTAATAATAATGCAACAACAGCATCATATGATCAAGCAGCTATATTACAAGCACTTCGTCAAGCAGGTGTTAATCCATTACATCATGATCCAACTGGAGATGATTCAGATACAGATTCTAATGATGAAAGTGGATCTGATGATGAATCAATGGATAGTGATAATGGAAATAATCAATTATCAGATATGGATGATTTAATTAATACAGCATCACAAGGACGAACAAATCGACAATTAACAAAAAATGCGAATCGAAAAAAATCTTCCACAACGCGTCGTTCAACAACAACAAATAATAATAATAATAAAAAGAAACAAGAAATTTTAGATAAAAGTGATACAGATGATGATGATGACGATGATGATGATGATTCATCAGATAATGAAGATCTTGATGATTTAGGTGTTGGAAATGATACAAATAATAATTTAAGTAGTATTGTTGATTCACTCGATGGTGATCCATCATTAATTGTTCCACCAGATTATTCTAATCCAGATTATGTTCAAAATCTCGTTAAACCACATCGTAAACGACGTACACATTTACCAACTGATGATCAACCTAAAACTATACGTTGTCCACAATCTGGGTGTACAAAAATGTTTCGTGATACTGCATCAATGAATAAACATTTACATACACATGGACCACGTAAATATTTTATTTTCATAATTAAAATAAAAACCGAAAATATTTTCTCTTTAGGTGTACATGTATGTCATGAATGTCAAAAATCATTTGTTGAAAGTTCAAAATTACGTCGTCATCAATTAGTACATACAGGTGAAAAAGCATTTCAATGTCCATTTGAAGGATGTGGAAAACGTTTTTCACTTGATTTTAATTTACGTACACATGTTCGTATACACACAGGGGATAAACCTTATGTTTGTCCATTTGATGGTTGTAGTCGGCGTTTTGCACAATCAACAAATCTTAAACAACATCTTTTAACACATGCAAAAATTCGTTCACATCAACCATTTGCAATTCCAGCTGTGGCTGTTACAATTACAGAAATTCAACCACAGTATTGAAGACAACATTAAATATATATATATATTATACAAAGCATCCCTCTTTTTTTTTGTATATGAACTATATCTTGTTTTTTTTGTCTATTTGTCTATGTCTGTATGTATGTTGTTTTGTACATAAATGTGACATGATCAGCCAGTCAGTCAGCCACATCGACGATGATATATTATTCTCTTCTAGTTTATTACTACATATTCTATTCTCTGAAATGGTATACGTCGTCAATCTTTATATTAGATTCTTTATCTCTCGTACACTTTTTTTTTGGCTTGTTTGTTTTAGAAATTGCATTCATTCATTCTTCTCAATAAAAAAAAATGATGAGGAAGATCGAGCAATTGAAATACTTCTCAAAAAAACAAAAAATGTCTCTTATTTCTTCTTCTAGATATGTCTAATATTAAGAAATTCTTTTCGAAAATGAAAGGCGAAGTTAAATTCGCTAAAGCTGGTGAGGGACATCGATTAAATGAGCCAACATCTAGAAATGTACCAGTACAACCACGTCCACCAACTGCTACACGACAAAGTTCTGATGGTGGAGTAGCAGCTCGAGCTGCTGCAGAAGCAGCACAGCAACGTTTACAACAACAAACATCTTGGCAACAATCTGCCGCTCCAAGTAAGAATATAGACATTTATTTCTAGAAGCAGTTTTTCATAAATTAAATGAAATCTTTTAGGTAGTCGTACAGCGGATAGTATTCGTCGTCAAGCACAACGTGAACTTGAACAAGAAAAAGCACTTGATAATCAACTTCAACAAGCTCTTGATTTAAAAGATCATTATTTTGGCAATCGACAAGTACATTTCATTTGGTTATTATTTGAACAAATCATTTTATTCAATAATCTACATTTTAGATTAGTGTTGAAAGTTCTCCTGTAATTGATCATACAAATTTTCTTTTTAAATGTCCTGATATATTTGGTGATGATGTTAGTTTACCTTATAATGAATTACAGCAACAAATTGAAGAAACACTTCGTTTACAACTTGATTCTGAACCTATTGTTTCGGCAACACTTCTCTTCATAACATGTAATCAAAAAGAACAAGAAAAATTAAAAGCCTGTAAAGAAATTATTTGTAAATATTTCGATAATATCATTACTAATCCTGATGAAGATAAATATCGTCGAATTAAATTGCAAAATAAAGTTTATCTTGAAGTAAATTATTTATATATATGTATTATTTTTAATAAATTTAATTTGATTTTTCTATAGAAAGTTGCTTCATTAAAATATGCTTTTGAATTACTTCAAGCTAGTGGATTTTTACCATCTGATGATAGTGAATCAATTATTTATCAAGAACGTTCGATTGAACCTTTACAATTAGCACGAGATACACTTTTAAATGGTGAACCTATACAAGTTCAACTTGATAGAAATTTAAAAATATTTCGACCAACAAAAGAACGTCCAGCAATTCCACCTGTACAACTTTTACCACAAGATCCATTATTTTATCAAACTACAGTTGGAGATGTATTACGTGAAAAACAACGACAAAAAGATATTCTTGATAAAGAACAAATGTTACGAACAAAAGCAATGCGTGAACGTGATGAAAAAGCTGAATCAAATGTACAATATAAATATACCGTTATACGTATACGGATGCCTAATGAAATGATACTTCAAGTTATTTTTCAATCTCATGATCCTCTTTCATTATTATTTGATTATTTACGTTCATATTGTCTTGTACATGACTGGTTACCATTTTCATTGATATCTAATGTTGGTCGACAAGCTTATGCAAGTCAAGAGGAACATTCTTCAACATTTAATCAATGTGGCCTTGTACCAGCTGCTTTACTTTCATTTCGATGGGATGAAGAAGCTTTACGTGATGTTCAAAAGCAAACACCTAATTTTCCAGCTGACATTTATATTAAACCTGAAGTGCTTGCAAATGCTAATCAATTCTAAATATTTAAAAAAATGATCTATTTTTTGTTTTTATTTTATTTTTCGCTTTACTCTTTTTTTCTTTCTTCTAAAACAGTGTAAATGTTTGTGTGTATTTCAGAAATATTTAAAAAAAAGAAAAAAAAAATGATAAAAATGAAATCAGATATACTAAAATTATTTCGAGCGGCTATTGGTGCTGTTGATCCATATATATGTGTTAAAAATCATCTTGCTTTTAATAATAACCATTTAAATGATGAAAAAACCGGATTATATATTGAAGATAATTATGTTGCACTCAACCATAATCTCTATGTAGCAGCATTTGGAAAAGCTGCTTTGGGTATAAATAGATAGACGATTAGTTGTTAAAGAAAAAACTTAATAATATGTTTTATATTTGTTACAAGGCATGTGTCGAGCTGTAAATGAACTTTGCCATGAACATATTATTAAGGGTATTGCTAGTGTACCTGTTGGTGCTATTGAACAAGCAAAAAGGAATGATTTTGATTTATTCATATATATATATTGATTTCAATTGATTTGTTTTTAGAGATGATATTTATCCTTCGTGGAAATGTTCATTTGATGTTTATGAAGGTGCTCAAAATAATTTGCCTGATGAAGCAGCTATGCAAACTGCTCAACGTATTCAAACAATGATTTCAACTACAATGTGTGCTGATGATATTTTATTAGTTCTCATTTCAGGTAGAGTATTGTACACAAGACAAAAAAAACGATTTATTAATTTTTATTATTATTTTCAAAATTTTTTTACTTGTGCACAAAAAAGATTTTATCGGCCAAACATAGGTCCTGGATTTTCAGAATAGTCGTCAAAACGTCGTTGAGGATGTTCATTGTTATATAATAGTTCAGCCAAAATACTGTCATCATTATTAAGTACTGATCGAGCTTCTTTTCGACGATACATTGAGTGTTCAGAGGAGAAACCATAAGGACGTTTACGTACAAAAATACCTAAATTTGATCCTCGAAAAAGAGGAATAGATGTACGTGCAATTGGATCACTACGACGTTTGTCCAAATTTAATTGTTCATCCAAAAATGGTGATGATATTGATGCTTGTTCAGTAAAAATAACAAAACATACAAGTAGTAAACCTTCAATGAAAGAAACTACAATTAAGAAACAAACAGTTATGAATAAGTTTTACCAGTAATGCCTACGAATTGGATGAAAGAGCCCATGACGTATAAACAGATAAAACAGTGTTTAGTAATGTGACAAAAGAAAAGCGTCGAAATAATATCTATTTATATGTTTTATTTTATATATAATGTCTAGTAGATTTTATTTCTTTTTTTTTTCTTTCTTTCGTCATTCTTTTTTTCTTCTTCTTCTTCATAATAGTTATCATGCAATATATAAACGACATTAATGAAGATTTGAGTAAATTACATTGCATGAGATATCTGTTAACCTTATTTAAATTTCTTGTTTTGTTAAGTTTGTTGTGGAGGTGTATGTGCGTGTATTAGATAATTGGATATGTAATGCGTGATTTAAAACACATTTGATCTTCTTTTTTCTTCAGAAAATGAGTCAGATATGTACTTCAATGTCGTTAGTTCAACTTATGTAAACAATCTGAGTTCTATTGCTCTTTTTTTTTGTCTATGAAAAATATTCGTTAAAATTTAAGAAATGATTCATTTAGGTGGTGGATCAGCATTATTACCATTACCTATTGATGCTCTTTCATTAGAAGAAAAATGTCAAATAATAAAATTATTACAAAGTAAAGGAGCAAATATTCAAGAACTTAATACAGTTCGACAATCGATGAGTCAACTTAAAAATGGTGGACTTGCTCGATTTGCTAAATCAACTACTGTAAATAGATCTTTTATTTTCATTTTATATTTCATTCATTGTTTTTTTTGTTGGTCAAATAAAGATTATTTCATTAATTCTTTCTGATGTTATTGGAGATCCATTGGAATTTATTGCATCTGGACCAACATTTTACAGTGGTAATAAAAATCAGCAAACATTAGATATTTTCAATAAATATGATCTTATACATTATATTCCCACTCAATTTCTTCAACATTTAAAAGAAAATGAAAGTACAAACGATAATGTCACAAAGTAAGTTTATCATAAAAATTATATTAAACAATTAATTATTTTTTGAAGAAGTTCAACTAAACAAATTCATAATGTTATCGTGGGTAGTAATCATATTGCATTGGATGCAGCTGCTCATTTATGTCAGAACTCTCTCACCTGCGTTCCATTTATTGCAACGACTTGTTTACAAGGTGAAGCACGCGAAATTGGTCGTCACCTAGTTGACCTTGTTACAACAAACCCATCTGAATTAGTATACAATGATAATATTAGTTGTTTATTTTCTGATAAATCAACATTCGATGCTTTTCAAAAATTTATTAAACAAAACAAACAATATTATCTTTTATTAGGTGGTGAAACTACAGTAGTCATGAAAAATGATTGTGGAAAAGGTGGACGATGTCAAGAACTTGCATTATCTGCAGCATTGACTATTGATAATAGTAATAACAATACATCTATATTATTATTAGCAGCTGGTTCAGATGGAATCGATGGACCAACCGATGCTGCTGGTGCTTTTGCTTTTAATGGAATGATTATTGATGAAAGTGATATTCAAAAAGCTCGTAAAGCACTCGATAAACATGATGCATATACATATTTAAATGAAACAAATGATGGTATAAATCTTCTTAAAATTGGACATACGAATACAAATGTGATGGATATTATTATAATCTTTGTTAATAATAATTTATATATGGATTCCAAAATTTAGTGTATTTTAAATTTTAAAATGATTCCACATTCTCTTGTTAGTTACTTAAGTAAATTTTTTTTAACTCTAAACATTCCTTTGTAGTTTCTAGTTCCATTAATATATTTACATCTTATTTCATTGTTTTCTATTATTTGCACTTTGTAAATTTAACTATGCTTATATACAATATCGTATAAAATCAGATATGAACAAATTGATTAATTGAATAATAGCGCCGAAAAAAATTATATCTTAAATGTTCATAATTTCGTATGTTCAATTCATCTCGTATAAATCAATTAGTTCAATTATCATCAGTTGAATATTTCGATGATCAAGATCTATCTGCATTACAATTTTGGATGCTTATAGGTACTTTGAACATTTATTTTTTTAAAAAAACTTACGTGTAAAGAAAAATAGATCTTTGCTCTCGGTTTATGTATAAAGTGTCAATTTCATAAGAGAATATGCCACTAAAAATTTATGTTTAACTACCTGTGAATATAAATTAAAAATATAATTTGTGTCATGTGTAATAATTTCTCGGAAGGATGTTGGTAAAAATCAAAAACTAAGAGTATGAATATTCTCGTCTGCAATTTATTAATTGATACAAATCGAAACTTTCAAGTTTTTATCTGAAATTTTAGGAATATTTATTTCTTTTTTAATATTTATCTTAACTGTTTTAAGTATTATTATGTATTATGATTTTTTTATTGAAAATAAAAATGAATTTACTGAAGAACATACTACACGATTTAAAGATTTTAAAGTAATTCATATATATATATTTTCGATAGATATTTATACTATTGTTTTTTCAAGGAAATGACTGGTCTTGAAATTGAATTAAATGATATTCGATCAATTTTAATGAATGAATTTATTTTAGAAGCATGGAAACGTGAAAAACATAGACAAGAAAGACATATTTAAATAATTACCGGAATATACAATTTCTCACTTATTCTATTCAAGAACACAAATATAAAAATAGACTAGATAATAACAAGAAAATCATTGAAGATGACAGTCTTGTATTATTTGAAGAAATCAATTTTTTATTTGTTGGATTTGATAATTGTTTTTGTATTTTATTACGATATTGACTATTGTCAATTTTTGAATAACGTCGATAATATTTTTGTACATCAACAATAAGTCGAAAATTTTTTGTACGACATAATCCATCGAATTTTTGATTAATACCTGTCTGTTGTCCATTCGATGTTGAAATAAAATAATAAGAATGACCATCAAAAAATTCCGGTAAATTCGGATATGGCAGATATTTTGAAATTGATAATGTATATATTAATGGTTTCGAACTATATGGTTGATCACAACGAAAAAGTGGTTGATAATTTTCAGTAAAACATAGATTATAATCAATTTCTGATACTAAATATAATGTATTATATTCCATAGATGATGAACGATTATAATGTGGACATATAAAATCGACTGTATCACCAAGACGTACATTAAGAACAGATAATTTCGATTGAAAAAATGTATTTGAAGAATTCCATTCAATTTGATAATTATGTCGTTGACGACTTTGACATAGAGATAGATGAATTTGATTTAATAAGAAATAAATAAAGATTAAACGTAACATTATATCAAAAATAAGTTTCAATGTTTAGAATAAAGACACAAAAAAAATATATATCTATATGTTATGAAATAATATTTAGTTCTATTTATCTATATATAAACGAAGTGCTGAGATTACATAATCAATGACAAGCTGTGAGATTGTGACAAATATCATGTGCGTGTCTAATTTTTTCTTTTCGTATTGAACATTCCAAATTCTCTCTCTTTCTCTTTCTCTTTCTCTATGATGACAACCTATACATTGTAAAGGTGATTTGTTGTCAAATGATATTCATTAGTCAAGATTATACCGCGCATGGATAAAATAGAAGAAAAAAAAAATTATATTCACACTTTTCATTCTATAATCTCTAATGATGAATGATGACAAGATGTGATTTGTAGACTGATGATGATTCAATCTATATGTTTCATTTGAGAAAATAGATAATGCCTCAAGGTATTTTGTCTTTATGCGCTTCCTTGTTATTGTTGTTATTGTTCGTGAAGATAAACTTAGTGGCATTGATCAACAACATTCTTATATTAATTTTTGTATACATTTTTGTTTATCTATTTAAAATATTCACAGTTAAGGTTCATTGGGTATGTTGGTAATGTGTCATTGATTTTCGAAATGACTTAAGGGTGTTGCTTACATAGATATTTGCGTATAGTTTATTTATTTTGTTTACGTTTATTAACACAATTTGAACTTTAGACTTGACATCTCAATTTTCCTTGACAAGAACTTGAGATAACAAATAGTTAATCGTATTACTTTATAGTTTATATTTACATCTTTTCTTTTTCTTAGAGCAAGAAATTATCAATGAGTAGTTTCACTGTGCCTATCTATGTCTTGCTTTTATCAGCCTGATAATCGGAATTTACTGACATTGTGTCTGTCTACTAGTTAAATATAGGATAAAAAGAAAGAAAAGTAAAAAAAAAGACAAGAAAAGATGACATTAAGAGAGGAAAAAAAAGTTTGTATCACTTATATAATGGGATATTAATATCGGTTTTGTTGAATATCAAATCTCAAAGGTCCTGTCCTCGATTATCGTTTGAACAACAGCGATGTCCATGACTTTATTCGTTCAACTATTTACTTGTTCTTTTAGGTTGATTAATATAAGAAAGCAAAGAGAAGGAGAAAGACTTATCAGCTTGAACGAACACAACAATAATATTTGATGTCCTTCATCTGATATGTATATATATATATATATATAAAGATGTAGACGGACAAACGCTCAAGCAGTCGGTCAGAAAGAAGCCCAGCGATGGCATGTACGCAACCTCAATCGTTTTTCTAACAACGGTTGAATAAATGAACTACCCGTATGTCTATATGTTGTTTTTACTTTTTTTTGATGCTCTTGACTTTATATAAAGATGGACAGTAGTCGACAGCATGACATACAATAGAATTAACAATAACGACAATATTAAAGAATAAGAATAGTAGTTCAACATATTATTTTTGATCCGATAACAGAATAACGGTTAAGATATACAGGCAGACACGTATTCATAACTTTATATTGAGATCGTTTAATCTCTTGAGAGAGCGAGCGAGAAAAGAAAACTAATAAGATTATATTACACCGACAAGAGTGAAAATGTTTTATTTCGTCTTGATAGCGAGATATATTGGTCTGCAAAAATGAACAGCTCATTTTTTATCTATATCTACATCTACATTTTTTTGTATCTTTAGGGAAAAGGAAAATTAACTATCATCTTGTTCCATTTTTTGACATTCCAATTAGTACAGAAGCACCGACTCGTGCAATATATATATATATATATATATATACAAACATACACACATACACGTTCTCGTTGATATGTTTGTTCTTTCTTTCACTTACTCACTCATTCACTCGTTTCTCTCCTTCTTCTATGTTCTTAGTTGTATTACAAGCAACGAGTGACTGCTGCATGTCTGTCAAAGCTAAACTTGTCCTGACTAATCGAAATATCGTCTGTGATAGATGTATGTATGTATGTATGTTGACCGACCCGACATTGGATGACTGACGTTATTCTGAATTATGAGAAAGAAAGAGCGAATTAACCTAACTGATCATGGTCTGATATTATAAGGAAATGTGTGGATTGATCATTTGCTTCATATCTTTTTTCTTTATTCCATATACAGATATCAGAAACGATCTGTCTCTGCTTTAGTTCTTCCCTCATTTATTGTATAAGCAAATAGAGAAGCGAAACAATATTCTGTGAGTATACATGTGTGTGTGTCTCTTCTTCTCTCCCCTTCGTCTTCTTCTTTTATCTATCACTTGTGTGCATTTATATATATATATATCTACATCAAGCTTCTAAGACAGGTAATCGATAATGTTGTAGAATGACGGCAGTGATGACAAATACAAGCAGCACTTCCTAATGAGAGCATTTCTTTTTCGTCAGATCTTCCTTTTCTCTTAAGCAATTACATCATCTCATGGAATTTTTCGTATTGCGCTTTGTACGTGCTTGTATGTCTGTGAACAAAAAAAAATACGTTTTGTAATGGGTAGTATGCTTTGACAAGTGGGTGGAGTAAAATAGAGAAGAACGAAGTTTCAGTATGTTTATTCAATCATTCCGTAAGCTGACCGATGAACAATTTGCATATACACCAATACACTTACACAATCGTCATTTTATTCAAAAAAATGACAAGAAAAGAAATAGGTTTAAATTATATTTATTCGATTAAAAGAATATTTCTTTTCAGATTTTCATCTGAATATGTTCATTAGATAATGTTGATAGTTTATCGACAATGTACGCTATTCTTATGTATTCTTTTCATTCAAATAAATATCATTCAAACATCTTATATTCGTCATCTTTCGTTATCTAATAATATAAATCATTTAACTTATTATTCTTCATTAAAATGGCTTTATGTTGCGACAATTGATTCACTTTCAATTTATGATGATAATTTAACACTAATACAAAATGTATCAATACAAAAAACTTATTTAAATAATGATGATATATGTAAAATAAATCCATGTCAATGTTTAAATAATTTAGTAAATACAAGTAATAATAATGATAATTCAATAACAGATAGAAATCGTCGTTCAAAATCATTAGATTTACAAAATCATATCGATGAAAATAATTATAATTTAATTCTTTATCTTGAACAAAATAATAAGATTGATAATAAACCATATTTAATTGATTGTTGGTCTTTACAACAAGGTTCATGTATTATTCGTAATGCATTAAATTTATCGCATATTTATTATCAAAAATTATTAACAAATGAAAAAAATCAAGCACAAAAAGTTTTATTTAATACTGATTCAACAATACCAAATCATATATTTCCATTTCATTTTAAATTAAATAAATGTAATAATACACCTATTTATTTATTTTTAACATCAACATTAAGAAAAAATTTCATCGTTTCAAATAATAAAGAGAAAGCTGATAATTTAACTGATCTCGTTTATCTTCAATGTCTTGAACAATCACAAGGGCGTACAATCGCTTTACGAGCATTTGTATATGATGATGATGATGGCATTAAAAACTCTCAACGCTATGTAAACAAATCTATGACTACAATGAACATACCATCACAAAATGTCACCATTGTCAAAGATTCGATTATGAAACGACAAGCTGTTACTATTACGAACTTCATCAATACAACAAGGTCATCTTCAACAAGTAATATATCAAATTTAATATCGAGTGTAAGTATTTCTCAGTCATCATCATCGACCGTTTCTATGATTTCTTCTGATCACGTAACAAATCTGAATACTAATAATATTAATAAAAATAACAATTCATCATCATCAATTAACTTGATACATGTACAGAATCCATTTCTAAATATCAATGATTATTGTCCTGAACAATTATCAGTTGTACGATCAATCTATACAGATTTTTTTGAACGTGAATCATCGGATAAATTTCGACTTTTTCAAGATATTATTTATGATGAAAAAGATTCAGCTATCTATGTATTTACTAATCAACAACATGTTAGTAAAGTTGTACGTTTATGTGAAGGGCAAATATCATTTCGACATTATGTTGAATTACAAATAAATTGTGGAAATGATTATACACTTATACAAAAAGTTAAATTAATTAAATTTAAAAATCAAAAACAATATCTATTAACAATAGCATCGAAACCTAAAACGTTAAATAGTCTTGAACCATCAATAAATAGTTATTCCGCAATATGTTTATATGATTTTGATCAAATAAGAAATGCATTTATTGATAATGTACTTGATTTAGCAAAAGGCAATGTTTCACTTGGTATGGCATGGTTACATGGTGAATCAGTTATTGTAAGATAAAAATTTTAATGATTTAATTAACTAAAAAACAACAAATAAATATTGATTTATCTAATTAATTTTTAGCCACAATATCCAACACCATATGGAAATTTAGCTCGATGTTCAACAACGCGTGATGCAAGTTATCTAATGATTTTTGAGGGATCATCAAATATTATTTCACAACCATTAATTACTTTTCCATCTGATCAATTAACATCGTTAGAAGCAACGGTAATTAATAATTATATTATAGTTTTAACTGGTACAGCTGATGGTAAAATAAAAAAGGTAATTCACATAGTTTATTCTTTTTTTGTTTATATTGAAATATAAATTTATTAGATCAGTATACAACCAACGAAAAAGAAAGCATTTCAATTTGAAGAAATGTTTGTTGATTTTGGTCAATCGATTCTTCGTGATATGGTATTAGATACGACTAATCGATTTCTTTATGGTGCAACTAAAACTCGGGTAATTGAGTGAGTAATTGAGTATCGTTCTCTATTCTCTCGCTATCTTGTTTCCATTATCTATTCTGTTTATTTACATTTCAATTATTTTCATAGCTCTTTCAAGTTGATCTTCATGATTGCGATCGACATAAAACATGTTTTTCATGTCTTTCAACACAAAATCCATATTGTGGATGGGGTACAACATTGAATCGGTAAACTGTTTTTTTTTCATTTAAAATATTTCATCGATATATTTTTGTCTTATTTAAAAAGTTGTACGATACGTACAAATGAAATAGATGATATACGACGTTTTAGTTGGTTACAAATACGTGATCGTTGTCCAAATATACTTGAAATTACACCAGCTTTTATTTCACATGCTAAATCTAGCAAAGTAACAAGATTTTTCTTTTATTGATCCCATTTTTCCTAAATTTTTCAATATTTTAGTTACATTTAAAAGTTGATAGTGTACCTGATGATCCAACTTCGAAATATTCATGTTCATTTGGTTTATCTTCACTTTTAATTGAAACAGAAGAAAATGATAACGATAAACCAATTTATATATCAAATGCAATTAAATATGAAAATTATATTGAATGTTATTCACCTCCACCTCAAACACTAGCTACTATTAATCATGGTATTGTAAATAGTTTTGCATTGATAGTAAACGAGAACATAGTATATTTTCATCATTATTAAAATTCGAGAACTGTCTCATTTGGATAGATATATTGTTACTTGTTATTAGAGATAAGATTATCTTAGATATATCTCAACATTTTCATCAGATAGGATGCATCTATAGAAATGTCTGAAGTAGAACTGCTTATAAATATACGTAATTTCTTTATTCTCATTTCAAATATTTTTGTCCTAAGTGTATGTTAAAGTTGAAAAAGCCATCTAAATGTAACAAGAGATTAATTTGAAGGAGGTATTATTTAATCTTAAATCATACTACCAATTTATTATAACTATTATTGCCTACGATTGTTATTTTCAATTTAGATTCACTTATTCTACATTTATTTTATAATGATATTGTTTTAACAGAAAAAAATGTTACATTTTATGATTGTTCATCATATTTAACGTAAATAGTTTTATATATAGTTTTGTTTTGTATAAATAAGATATAATATTTTAGTTGTACAACATGTATGAATAATTCATATAATTGTACATGGAATTTATTAACATCGACATGTACTGATAATGATTTGAATATTGAAAAAAATGAAACAATAATAAGTAATACTTCCATTGATCAATGTCCTCGATATAATGTGTCAATGAAAGAAATATTTATTGCTGATGGAAATTCATTTATTTTGGGTGAAAAAGATCGAGTTATAATTCAAATAATTAAATTAAAATATGATATTCAAAAATATTTTCGTTGTATATTAACATTAATAAATGGTAGTATAATTTCAACTGTTGGAAAAATTAAAAATGATTTACTTATTTGTGATTCATTTCAAGTAAGAATTTGCTATATAAATTAATATTTTTGAATAAAAAATTATTTTTCCATCATAGATTTTTTATGATAAAGATATTGGTCAACAAAGTTTATTATTTGAAATTCAATGGTCCGAATGTGAAAATGAATGTACATATAAAAAATTAGAAACTCTAACAAATTTTACAGGTAATTCATATTTGAAATTATTTCATTCGTTTAAATCTTTTTTTATTATTAATATAGTAAATATATATAAATGTAAATATCTTGCTGATTCATGTGGTTCATGCATATTATTACAAGATGATTATCATTGTATATGGTGTGAAACAGATAAATCATGTCGACATGAAATAAATTCTTCAATATGTGAATCAAATCATATAATTAGTTCATCAATGGGTATATGTCCTGATCCACGTCTGAAACATATATATCCTAAAATAGGTCCAGAATATGGACGAACACCTATTCAAATATATGGTTCAAGTTTAGGTAAAAAGCCACATGATATATCCATTGTTCTTATACATTCAAATCAAACGGAATATTCTTGTGATATTCAACTTGAAACATATATTATCTCACAATCATTTTTATGTCAACCACCATCTTTACCAATTGGAATATATACAATTCAAGTTACTGTTCATTCAGTTGTTAGTAAAGATCGACCTGTTTTTCAAATTGTGGTAAATAGAAATATAAAGAAAAAAATATTTTCTTATTGATTTATTTAATAGAAACCAATTATAAATCATATTCATCCAAATGTAGGACCTCGATCTGGTGGTACATTAATATCAATAAAAGGAAAACATTTAACAATTGGAAGTAAAATAAATATATTTGTTGGTCATCAACAATGTTTACTTATTGAAAATGAAGAAACAATTATTAGTAGTACAATATCAGATGATGAAAATAATCATTTAATAAATCCACCAATATCACATTTGGATTCAGAGAATGAAAATGCAGAAGATATGATTCAATGTCGAACTTCGAAATTAACAGATACCAATGAAGATATTGAAAATCGACAACAAAGATTTGTTAAACGACATGCACTATGGATGGGTACAATTACAATCTTAATTGATAATTTTACTGAAACTTATTCGAATATTACTTATTCATACACAGAAGTAAGAAATACTTATCGATTCAAACATTTCTCATTTGTATTTATAGGATCCACATGTATATAATTTAAGTCGATATACTGGTATTCAAAGTGGTGGTTTACCATTTATTGTTCATGGTACTAATTTTGATTCGATTCAATCACCACAATTCTTTCTTGAATTTAAACAAAAACAAATATATATCGAAGTTTGTTAATTACTTATTATTTTTTAGTTTAATTTTATATTTTTATTTTTAGCCTTGCTCAGTAAAAACATCAGAAAGTATGTTTTGTTCTGGACCATCATTTAAATGGACAGAAAATGAAACTATGCCTGTAAGTACAACATTATCTTCTATAAATTCTACAACGATGGCAACAACAACAACCACAACAACATCACCATCAACAATAACTCCTGTATTTGATAAAAATCATTGTTTAGAATTTAAGTTTGGTTTTTTTATGGATGATGTCGAACATGTTCGTAATATATCAACATATCATGAAGTATTTTTACTTTGTCCTGATCCAATTATTTATCCATTTAATAATGATGGCAAACGTATACAATATCGTTATGATTATTTAACAATAGAAGGTTCAAATCTTCTTGATGTTGCAACAATAAATGATTATTTTATAACAATTGGTTCATTTCCATGTAATATAACATCAATATCTGATAAACAAATTGTTTGTCAACCAACAAATCGTACTATTGAAAAATTAATAAGAAAAAAACGTATTTTATTAAATATGGATATGAAAGATAATGAACAAGCGATTGTACGCGTAAGTATGAAACAAATTCAATTATTTAATCTTAAAAAAAAATTCGTTTAGGTAACACTTGGCCGTAGGGTATATACATTAGGTACATTAACATATACATCAAATATTGAAAAACGTTCATTAGTATTATATTATATAATCGCGAGTATTTGTGGACTGTTTTTAACAATGTTTATTATAATTGTATCCATTATTTTTCGACGAATAAATACAAAACGTACTCGACAACTTAATCGTTTACAAAATCAAATTGATACACTTGAAATGCGTGTTGCACGTGAATGCAAAGAAGGTTTAAACATTTTATTATTTTTAAATATAATCAATTTATTTTTCTCGTAATTCTAGCTTTTGCTGAACTTCAAACTGATATTGGAGAAATGACAAATGATTTATCACAATCAGGTGTACCATATCATGATTATCGAACATTTTGTATGAAAGTTTTATTTCCAAATGCTACTGAAGAAGAAAAATATATGATGCTTCATAATATTGAGATACCGGTATGAATATTATTATATAAGATCATCAATTCTATAAATGAAGGAGACTAATGATCAGGAGTGGCGCGAGTCAACCAACATTGGGGGGTGTAGCATTATCTTTGGTAAAAATCCTAAGAAGATTTGCCATTTTTGTTGAGCAAAAACTAGAGATTGTCGAAGATTGAGGGGTGTCCCACCTCCTACACCCCCTCCCTGGTCGCGCAACTCTTGCTAATGATTAAAAATCTGATGGCAAGCACTTATGATGCCTTCTCTTTACTTTCACTTGACAATATAATTCATATCGATTTGTTTTTCTTTTTATAAAATATAAATTTTTATTATTTCTAGCTTGAAACTAATCGACGACATAGTGTTCGACAAGGCCTTCATCTATTATCTCAATCATTATATAATCGTCATTTTCTTCTTTTGATTATTCGTACATTGGAAGCAGATAAAATAAATTTTCGTTTACAAGATCGTATGCAATTTGCATCCCTTATAAGTATTCTTCTTCAAGATAATATTGAATATTTTACTGAGTATGTTTTTAGGAGAAAAAAATACAACATTTATTCTATTTATTTTTATTTAGAATATTAAAAATTTTATTAAGAGAATTAATTGAAAAATCTTTACAACATGATCGAAATAATAGTAAAATTTTATTGCGAAGTAATGCATCTATAGCCGAAAAAATGCTTTCAAATTGGTTTTCTTTTCTGCTTTTTGGTTATATTAAAGTAAAATTTAAATGTTAAGAGAAAATATATTTTATTTTATTTTGTTTTCAAGGAACGTCTTGGTTCTCCATTGTACATTTTATTTCAATCAATAAAACAACAAATTCAAAAAGGTCCAATTGATTGTTTAACAAGTGAATCGCGATATTCATTAAGTGAAGATAAACTTCTCCGACAACATATTGACTATTCATCAATGGTAATAATTTCGATCAAAAAAAATATAACATCAGAATTATTTATTTTAATTAGATTGTTTATGTTATTCAAACTGAAGATGGTAAATCTCATCATATTTCAACACCGGTGGCAATTAAAGTTCTTAGTTGTGATTCAATAACACAAGTGAAAGAGAAGATTGTCGATCATTTTTATAAGAATATTCCTTTTTCCAAACGTCCATTAATTGAAGATTTTGATTTAGGTATATATTAATACATAATCAAACTTGCTGTTGAGAATTACATTTACTTCTTTATTTATAGAATGGAGAAGTGGATCACATATGAAATTACTTCGTGATGATGATAAAACTGATAATCCTGATTCAAATGGTTTTATTCAAATTCAAACATTAGCATCTTATAAAGTATGAATATCATTTAAGAAAATACATGAGAAATTTAACAAAAAAACTTATTATAGGTTCATGATGGTGCACGATTATTTCTTAGTTTAAAACCGGGTACAAACTATACAAATACATCATCATTATCAGGTTCAAAAATAAGTACTGGTAGTATAACTAATGGATTAACAAGTTGTTATCCAACAAACAGTTCATGTTGTATAAAACCTACTGATACTGATCATAATTGGCAGTTACTTCAAGGACCTGGTAATACCATTGATAAAGTTTAGTCATATCTTTATTTTTAAAATATAGAAAATCAAATATTATTAAATTCAACAAAAGATGTGATCAATGTACGAAAAGATCATCGATTATCGAATGCAATACAATCCGAACAATCATTTTTAAATTCTCGATTAGAACCAAATACACGATTTTATCATCTAGTAAATAAGATTTGTTTTTTTGTCTCTTAGAAAATTATATTTTTTTAATTATTTAGGTTAAACCAACAGATCGTGAAGATGATGATCGAACATTAGTAACAAATAAACTTGTTTCAGAAGTTTATTTAACACGTTTATTAGCAACAAAAGGTTCATTACAACAATATATTGATAAATTTTTTGATACTATTTTTTGTCTTATTGATTTACCATCACCAATTAAATATTTATTTGATTTTCTTGATGAACAAGCCGAAGATAATCAAATATTTGATTCAAATATTATTCACAGTTGGAAGAGCAACAGGTTTTTAAATATTAAATAAAAAAGAAAAAATATTTGTTTTTGTTTTTCATTTAGTTTACCTTTAAGATTTTTTGTTAATATGATTAAAAATCCTGATTTTATATTTGATGTTCAAAAAACAAATGTTATCGATGCATCATTATCAGTTATTGCTCAAATGTTTATGGATAGTTGTGCTGCTGGTACTCATCAATTAACAAAAGATTCACCCTCATCAAAACTTTTATTTTATCGTGATGTACAGAAATATAAAACACTTGTAGAAAAGTTAGTTTAAAATATTTTCCTATAACAATATTCTATTAAATAAATTTTCTCTAGGTATTATGCTACTATTTCTTCGTTTCCTACTGTATCTATCAATGATCTTGATCGTAATGTGATATCAATAAGAGAACAAGAACAACAAGTAAAATTAAAAGGTTCAATTTATTTATATAAAACATCGATGTTTTTTTAGACTTCGTTCAATAGACGACCAAATGAATTTAATAGAACATATGCTTTATTTAAATTGTACAATGAATTTATCAATCGATATAAGACTAGTATACGATTAGCGATGGCAAATGATCTTCATAGCAAACAGTATCGTTTAGTAACATTATTTGAACGGATTGTTGATTATATGGAAAGTTTTGAGCTTGATATTTGATATGTTTTTTTGTTTTGTTTTTATAAACACAAGATTTTGTGTTAATCAGTAGATCAAAGATATGATCTTCGGAAAAAAAATTATATTTGTTCATTAATGAACAGGAAAAAAAACAATTTTAATCATATTTTTCATTTAGCTTTAGAAAAAAAGATGATTATAAAAACAAAGTAGGAATCTATTCAGTTAATCATATTATGATTGCAAAATAAAAAGGTTTATTAAAAATCAAGTTTAACAAAAAAATAAAAATTATTAAAAATGTACATTTAACTATTTAAATGTTCAAAAATATATTTAGCCATATTAACTTTATCGATTGATGTTTTTTGTTCATAGATAGCTCGAATTTCTAATGGTAATAAACGTCTAGACCAGTAAGATACATCAGCTATAGAGTGATTCCATAGAATGCTAAAGAAGAAACAAACCTCAGCAGTACTACTAAAGGCAGCAATAGGTACTTTCTCTGTTAACTCAAGTTTACCATTAATCCACAAATGTTGTTGAGGTTTTTCATCACCTGCGAGATAATAATAACTAAAATCCGTAATTTTTTTATCTCTAATATTTTACCTGGTATGCATTCTTGTACCAGTACAATATGATACCATTGATCTGGTTTCATTTGAACATTAGATTGAATTATACGCTCACTAATAGTTGATGCAAATACGATCGACAAAAAATTAGTTTCATCTATAGCTACTCCAGCTGACCGTGTATAATCCCAATCATCATCGCGTACCATAAATATACAACGAGGTTCATCACCTAAAATGTTCAAGTCGAAAACTATTTTTTTATTAAACTTTTTCATAAAACAACTGTCATCCTGCATAAAATTTCGAATAGCATATAAACTAATTTATTAATATTACTTTTTACTAAATATTCCTAGCTTTATGATTGCATAAATAAGATACTTATGATAAAAAGCATTTCTTTGGGAATAGATTGTTAAAAAAATGAAGAATGATTACCTATTTCAGGAATTAACAGCCAAAATGCGATAGTATAATCCGAACCTCGATCAATGGTATTTTTAGGTACTTCCTCTTCAGTGATTTCAGAATCATCTCTGAAATTCGCACATTTACCAAGAAAACAGTTAGTAATAGAACAATTACGAAATGGATTATTTTGATCGGGTATATTTTCATTAAAATTCCACCATCGAATTAGACCTTTTTTACGATGTTTATCATCGAATATCCAATAGTGTTCGATAAAAAATGGATTAAAAATCAGTTTTCGCCAAAGTTGACATGTTGTAGATATATGTAAGGCATCATGTAAGGATTCAGCCGACAAAAGAAAAATCTTTTGTAAAATTTCTGGTGGTAAAATATTATTAATACATGAAGAAGGTTTAGACATATCTGAAAAAACACCATAAACAGCTTTTGTATTATCATTATGCATAATTAATCTATTAAATGTGTCAAACTCGTCCTTATGTTTACCAAAATGCTGATCACTAGTAGAGTATATTAAATAATTTACTAATGCTCGTATAAATTCAATTTATAGCAAATGATTGATTCACGTATATAGTTTGATACAAAATATTTATGCATCCCGATGTAAACATATTTTTATTACTGTCTGAAAGAGTAAATAATCACCTGAATCATGAATACATTATATAGCTGTTATCAATCTCAAGTATTCGTCATTAAAAATAATGCAACGTATCAATAGACTGTCAGTATTTTGACATAGATTGTTTTTACCGATCAGTCGACTAATAAGAGCACGTGAAATAAAATAAAATATCTACATAGAAGACTGTGATAAGTTATATGTATTCATATAGAGTAAATATTTGATAAATGTGATACTTATTGACAGATTTCAATCATTTAAATGTATAAACACTAGTTATAGTTGGATCTATCGTTAGTATACACTGTCTCATTAACTGAAATGATACAAATTAATGAGTTTTAAATATCATCAACTGATTCGTTCCAAACACAAAGAGAAACAATTTGTTAAATCATTATACGTTACTTAGTGACATGTATTAAGACATTTGATTATAGATGGCGGTCTTTAATTAAATGTAAAAGAGTTTAATAAGGATACCATATTAGTAATAGATTTAGTTTATTTTTTCATATAAAAAATATAAAAGAAAGTCTTCAGTCATGTTGATCGATTGTCTAGTATATACCAGTTAATTATCAATAATATTACATTTTTAACCATGTTGCCACATTCGATTGAAAAATGTCAGATTTGGAGTGACATGATGACTCTCTAATTGTAAGATTTCTTCATTTGTTAAACGCCATCCTAAAGCACCAGCATTTTGCTCAGCTTGTTTACCATCACGAGCACCACCAAGTGGAATAACACCTAAAAGATACAAAAAGTTAGAGTATTTTAGATACTCAAAATATCTTTTTTGAGTATACTATATGAGGATATGCACGACAATGTTATGTAAGCGATTTAGAGATACATCATCATTTATACTGGATAGATTCCTAATCAGATGACATATCTTGTGTAACAGATTTCGGTATTAGTTTAGTCTATAAAAATATATGGTCACTTTATTTGACTATTAATTTCAAAAAATAATGATCCGGATATTATAAATAATAAAACTTAACAAATGAATCAATCAGAATATATCTCAAAATAGAAATAATCTCATAAAATTTCCTGTTTTTCTATATAGTTGTTGATTCATTTTGTATCCTCACTGGAAGCACTACAATTTTCACATAACCATAACAAAAAGTTGTTATAATTTGAAATCAGAGTTTAATTTGTTTTCGAAGAGACTAACATATGTATATACATTAAAAAGAACACGAAATATTTATGATATGGAAAGGGAGTCATTTTATGATTAATCCTATCTTAAACTATATAGTAGAAAATAAATCATACAATACCTTTACAAATAACATAATTCAAAGCAATTGAAGAAACACTAACTTGTCGCTTCTCTGCAATACCACGCATTGATTCCAATAATGGTTCTAATTCCTCCATACTAACATTAGAGAAATTACGACCTTTAGGTGGTGGATTTGCTATTGAATACTTCCCTGTTAGACGACCCATTGCCTAATCATCAAAAGAATAATATACAGTTTACTATTAGACTAAATTTTATATCATAATATTCATTAACTTACAAGTGGAGAATATCCTAGAACAGCAATACCTCGTTTATGACATTCTGCAATGAGTCCTGATGTCTCTGGTGTACGACGAAGAAGTGAATATTCGACTTGATTTGATGCTAGTTGAATGCCATGTTTTTGTAAACAATCATACATTTTAATTGTATCTTCAATTGAATAATTGGAAACACCGACAGTCTTGGTAAGACCAAGTTTAATTGCTTCAGCTAATGCATTACCAAGTACTTCAATAGAACGAAGGCTTATGGGACCATGAATTTGATAAAGATCAACGCAATCAACCTGTAATAAGAAGCATATTATGAGTATATTTATATTTAGTTTACATTTTATTATTCCTAGGTGAATATTCTTGCGAATATCATTACATATCAGATGAAAATTTATTAACTAATATTTATTATATGCTTCAATGACAAAAGAAACACTAATTATTTTGATAAATAAATATTGCAAATGATTAATAAAGTATCAAAGCTACATTATGTGTTTGAAAATAAATACTATACAACTATTATCCTCAATATAAGTTCTATACTTGAAAATATCTGTTATGATTGAAAGTTATATCATACTTTTAATCTATCAAGACTAGCTCGAAGTGCATTGATCAATGAACTTGGATAAGATAATTTGTATGGTAGTGGAAGATATTTGGAAGCAATGACGATATCTTCACTTCCAGATGTTGGATAATTTGCTTTATATCGAGCAATACAACGTTCACTACAAAACAACAGTTTTACTTATTATATTCATTAACATTCATGTTCATTTACCTTTCACCATTTCCATAAATTTCAGCAGTATCGAATGTATTGATACCTTTTGATATAGACATGTCAAATGCTTCTTTAGCTTGTACATCTAATGCATCATTCCAATCCCATTGTTTTTTATCTCCCCATGCCCAAGTACCAAGAACTATGATATAACTATATTGTAGAACAAATTTAGAATATATAGTTTCCTATTTACCCAATGGAGATATTAAGACACGATCTGCCAATTTGATTTTCGTCTGTGCAGTTGGAATAGTATCATTCGGAATGTAGACATTGTACGAAGAATTAGATGCCATCACTGCAATTTTCTTTGATGAAAGATGACGTTGCAAATATTTTGTGAAGCTAGCAGGTTTTTTAATAAATGAAAAAGTAAATGTCATATTTACTCGCTTGTCATTTATCTACCTGAATCGAACGTAAAGTACAAGTGGATACGTACTCTCCATTAGTCATATAATACTGATAGGAGGCGCTGGTATCAAGCATAGCTCATTAAAAGAAAAATAAATAAACTGAAACTCTATATTTTAACAATATAATTGAAGTATGACATAGATTATTGGTTCTATACAAGAAAGATTAATGTGAATCTAACAAATCGTATATGAATATGGAATAGATTTGTAATAGTTTTCAGAGAATAGTTATTTAATTGATGTTTCTGGTTAAACTAACTATGACATTCCATTCTCTTTTATTATTTTGAAATTTTGATACGTTGAGAGTTTATTTTTTGTTCAAGATAACTTTAACTTTCTGAAATACTATTAGATTATTCGTTTTAATAGTGATTATAATGAACGAGAGCTAATGAATACTTTTGAAATTTCTTATAAAAATATATTTTCAAAGATAAATGTAAAAGAAACTTTTTATGCGTCAACATAAAAAATTAATATTGTTGACATAGCCTTACAAATTTTGTTATGTTTCGCTCTGTTCAATATATACCAAGTTTGATGTACATGTTAATTTGCATAAGTATCCGTTCTTACATAACATTCTCACAATAGATAATTATCAGTACCAGGAAATGTGAATTGCATGGTTTGTTGCATAACATATATACAATAGAATCGAAAAATATAACTCAAATAATCATATTTTCAATCATTTCATTAAACTATAGAATATTAAATCAATTGATATGAAATTTAGATGCAATGAATGTTCGTAGGACTAAACTAACATTTAATATTTTTTTAAAAAAACTATGAGGAAATACAAATGATTAATTAATGCGACATCTATATCTCAGATGGCTCTCTTTCTATCTACATCTATTCCGTTTCAGTTTCATTAGATTGATCCAATCAGATATAATTTTATGATGTTGTCGTCGTTTTTACTCTTGTCTTGCTCGTCAAGAATCGTTCTTCTAATTTTATTTTCGGAACAATGGATTTTGAAACAATTTATGAACTCTTACAAAATAATCTACTGGAATCTGGCTTTGAAGTTTATCCTTTCCTAGTAAATATTCTCTCATCTATTAACCATAGTATTTAAAAGAAAACACATATCTTTAGATCTCGTGGTATAATTCTGTGGTTGATCCACTATTTCGCCTATCAAATTACGATGATGATACAGTTGCTTTTCTTATAATTAGTACACCAAGTATGTTTGAAAAAATATTTTTACCGTATGCACTCGATGTAAGCAAAGATCTTACTCGTGATCCAATTGATTGTTGTGTCAAAGAAAAAATGCAATCAGTGATTGAAGTATATAATCGCTCTTTTAGTAATAAAATGAAGTTTCTACAAATTGATATATAATAGAGATTTCCAGAGGATGAAGTTGATGTTCTTTTTGATTATGATCTTTGGCCTACACGACGTGCAAAAATAATTATGCAAACAGTTGGTCATGTCTCAGGTGCAGCTTGTTTTTATAGTCGTCAACAACTTCAAAATGATCCATTTCCGAAAGATAAAGTATATACAAAATATATTTCATTTGATCTTTCTCTTTTAAATATAAACTTCTTTTATTTAGAATATGATGGGTGTATGTCTTCATCCAAAATATGGTGGTTGGTTTGCTTTAAGATCAGTTCTTATTTTTAAAACACTTCAATATCCTTTATTACCTCGTATATCACCGCCCGATGTATTAAATGGTGATGAATCATTAATCGTTGATGTTTTACAACGTTTTAATTATTGTTGGCAAGATGGTACATATCGAAATGTAATACCAGTGATTGAAACATATTCAACTTTACAACAATCATATTTTCAAACAAATCCTAAAGATCGATTAGTTTGGTTAGCCGATTTACGTCGGATGAATAATGAAAATGTTTAGTTTTTATTTAGTTTTTTTTTGTAGTTAAATCTCAGTAGTTTCGTTGATTAAGTCTTTCATGCTTATTTTCAAAGCATTTGGTGATAGGTTCTTTGTTTAAATTATATGTTTGTGTGTTATTTTTAGATGCTTATTTTATTAACATGGAAAACTTATAATGGCAAATGAAGTAAATACTGAAAACGACGCGGCAGATGTTGACATTTGTCGTGTATGTCGATGTGAAGGCGCACTCGATCGACCACTTTTCTATCCCTGCTTATGTCACGGAAGTATTCGATATGTTCACGATGACTGGTAAGTTTACTTCGAATTTATATATATATATATATCTATGTATAATTTATAATAATTATATTAATAGTTTAATACAATGGTTGAGAATATCACGAAAAGATGAATGTGAATTATGTGGAACAAAGTTTCGCTTTACACCTATATATCATCCATCAATGCCTCCTGGTCGTTTACCATTAAAAGATTTAATTAATGGTCTATTACGTACTTTTTTCAAAGCTTTAAGATATTGGCTTCATTATGTAATTGTGGCTTTTTGTTGGCTCGGTGTGGTACCAATAACAGCTAGTCGTATATATCGATGTCTTTTTGCTGGATCAATATCATCAATTCTTACATTACCATACGATATTGTTTCCACAGACCATATACTAACGGATGTACTTCAAGGTGGTTTAGTTGTTTTTTGTTCTCTGGGTGCTTTTATTTGTCTACTTTGGTTAAGAGAACAAATTTTAACTGGTGGTGGACCAGCATGGTTACAACCAGCTGATCCAGAACCTGCTCGACAAGCAGCAGCAGCGGCGGCAGCAGCAGCAGCAGCGGCGGCAGCAGCAGCCGCAGCAGTAGCACCACCACTACAAGCAAATGGTATTGCACCAATAGTGCCAGTTGACGCAATACCTCTTCTTCTTCCTCCACCTCTTCCTCCTGCTCCTCTCCCTGTCGAACCTGATCCTATCAATCCTGAACAACCAATACCTCGTAAGTCATTATATTGAAAAATATGTCATTTTAATATTAATTTTTTTCTATAGAAAATGAACTTGAACATGAAGAAGTTGCTTTTGTGGATGCTATTGATGATGAAGATGATGATGATGAAGATGAAGATGGTGAAGAAGAACAAGCAAATTTAATTGCTCAACCAGCTGTTGTTGCTGGAAATGCACAAAATGCTGAACATAATCATAATTGGATTGATTGGGATCGAGCTGCTGATGATTTAACATGGGAGCGTTTATTAGGTCTTGATGGTTCATTACAATTTCTTGAACATGTATTTTGGGTTGTTACACTAAATACATTATTTATTCTTATATTTGCATATGCACCTTATCATCTCGGTAAAATAATCATATCAAGTAAAACCTTTAAACAAACAATTGCCGATACACGTTTTACAATTCCAATTAATACTTTAACAACATATGGTAATAAAATTCTTATTATTTTTGTATATTTTTTTATAAAAAGAAAATTTATAATTTAGGTTGTGTCAATGCATTTATTGGTTATTTTTTCATATCATTTGTTCTATTAATAACATTTACTATACTCAGTTTTGTCAATTATTTAACACGTATACGTCGTCTTGTTGGACTTGCTTATATTGTATTAAAAGTAGCATTACTTGTTATATTAGAAATTCTTCTTTTTCCATTTATATGTGGAATATGGCTTGATGTATGTTCATTAAGAATATTAAATGAACGTACAGTTACATTAAATGATCGTTTAACACAATTTCAAATGAGTCCTGGTACAAGTACATTTTTACATTGGTTATGTGGAATGGTATTTGTTTTTTATTTTGCAACATTTATATTTCTTTTACGTGAAGTTGTACGACCAGGTGCATTATGGTTTTTAAAATCTATCAATGATTTAGATTTTAATCCTATACAAGAAATGATTCAATTACCACTTGCATTACATTTAAGACGTTTTGCAACATCAATTATTGTGTTTGGTTTTGTTATTATTCTAATGTTTTATGTTCCTAGTGAATTACTTATACGTTGTATACCAAAATTCTTACCATTTAATGTTAAAGGAAGTCTAGAAACAGTTGTAAGTGAATTAATGATTGAATTTATTTTATTACAAGGTATATTACCAACATTACTTGAACAAGGACATACACGAACTATGCTCAAATATTTGGTAAATAAAAAAATATTTTAATGTTCTTCTTCTTTTAATGCATATTAAATATTTTTAGCTTCAATTATGGGTTGAATTAGCGTCATGGCTTTTAGGTTTACGTTCATTTCTTCTTGGTGATGCATCATCACCAACTATTACAAATACACCACGAGTCGATCAAAATGATAATGTTTTACCATTGCCAGTAGTCAATGTTCCTGATCAAGTTGAACAAGTACCACCTGTACAAACACCTACAACGCCATCATCATCAGCTCAAACATTTATTGAACCAACATTTTTTCGTCTTCGTCTAGTTGGCCTTTGTTTATTTACTTGTTTATCATTAGCAATCCTTTCTATTCTTGGTTTAACCATTCCAGCAACAATTGGTCGTTGTCTTCTTGGTCTTGTAACAGGTTCAGCAAAATTACATGAATTATATACAATACTTACTGGTTTATATATTCTTTGGCTTATATCACGTATTATATTTTTTATTCGATCACTTCTACCATTTGATATCAATAATATCTTAACACGTTTAAAATCATACAGTATTTTATGTTTACGTGTTGTAATGTGTACGTTTTGTGTTATTGGTTATGTTCCATTTATGATTGGACTTGCAAGTGAATTAGGTATGTTTTGTCCTTCTTTTAAAATTCTTAATAAATTTAATGATATTTTTTGTTTTGTAGTTCTGATTATACCTTTAAGTACATCTATTGAACAAACCGCTGTACTCACACCATTACGTGTTTGGATTATTGGTTTACTTAATACAAAAATAGCTATAGGTAAAGAAATTACTAGTGTAAATTCTGTGAGAGTGTAGAATATGAAATTTCGTGTTTATATTATAGAAGAATATTAGATTCTAACTGAATTTCTGTAAACCTAGAAACATGCAATGGTTTGCTGAAAGATAATTGACTATTTATTTATAAATGTCAGCATACTCAAAAACAATTTGTCAGATATATTTACATTCTTTGACAACGAAATTCTAACCGACACATATTTTGTTATATGCTTTGATCACGTATTTGTGTTCTAAAATATTGATTATTGTCACTGATAGTAGATGAATAATTATATTTAAGATTTTCGATACATAGAATGATTAATCTAAGAATTTCATATATGATGAATTATACTGAAATATAAGCGTAATTGAAAAATGATTTTACAGATGCATTTGTATGTTTCTAGCATTGATTATGAGTGGTCCTCAATGGCGTTTAAAAGCTGTTCTTGAACGTCTTTATCAAGATGGTTTACGTCGTATTGATTTTGCATTTTTAATTAATGAATTTCTATTACCATTTACACTGAATATTGGAATGTTTATGGCATTTCCATACTTAGCTGTATCATATATAGCACCATCATTATTTTATTCAACAACTGTACATCAAATTGAACGTTATATCTATTCAGCTATAATATCATTTATGTTATTATTAGCATTTGTTATATTTCAAATCAAACAACTTCGTCTATTATTTGAACATGTACGTGATGAAAAATATCTAGTTGGTCGTCGTTTAATTAATTTTGAAAGATAATATTTAATAGAAAAACGATTAATAAATTTCTACTTGAGAGAAAAAAACCAACATATCCTTCTATCATATTGATTACAAAAATTAGATTGTGTTGTCTCTTGTTGTTTGTATATGTGCGTGCAATAGACAAACCACCATTTCGCTTCATTTGTCAGCATCATCTTATGTATAGATGTCTTGTACACCTTTATATTTGCCGTTTTTTTTTCTTCTTTTTTTTGTTTAACTTATATATATATATATATATGTATAAATATATATTAAAAGTAAATTTATTTTCATGCACGTGCAGCACAACAACACAAAAAGACAAGAGAAGGAAAAAAAATAATAGACACGGATATAGATTAGATATCACGAATCTTTGATTAAAACATAAATATTCTACAAATTTAATTAAAAAGCGACTAGAAAAAAAGCGAATATGTCTACAGCATTAAAAAGAAGAGATTCTTTAAGAATATGAATAGAAGCGAAAGAATTATTTTGAAAATTTATAATTATTTATTCAAGATCACTGTTAAATAGATAAAAAGAGATTATAATTTTTTTTTTGATAAAATAAATTTAAACTGGAATGAAAAATCTTTATTTGTTCTTACTGCTAACTATCTGACTTAACAATCGTCCTATTTGTTTTGATCGGTTTTTCAGTTTTTGTATTTTTTATTTTTCTTTCTTGTAAAAATTGCATTACATATAAAATCATTGTTACACAACCAGATAAACCCATAAATATTCCAGCTATAATTAATGATGATTTATATCCATAATGTTCAGCAATCCAACCTAGATAATAATATTAAAAAAATGAATTTAAATCCTATTTTCTTACCACCCATAATTGGTCCAAATAGAGATGACAAACCTTGTCCAAGTAGAATAAGTCCATAAGCTGACGTTAATAATTCTAAACCACACATATTTGCAAGAATAATAGATGTTAATGCATAGTTTGCGGATACTGAAAGTCCAAATAGTACAATTACCATTACTAATGCAACATATGAATACGCAACAAATGGTATAAGACAACTAGCAATACTACAAAATATTGCACCAATATTATACAATATTAATTCATCAATAACTGAATAATTAGCTAGAAAACCAAAGAATAATTGACCAACAAATTGACCTAGACCAAGGTATGTCACTAACATAGTCATTTGTGCTTTTGAATAACCAATAACTGTTTCTCCATAATCAACTAAAATAAATAAATACAAGATATATATGTATATACATAATTTTTTTCGACTAACCCGGAAATAAATAAATTAAATCATAAAATAAATAAAATAGAAATTGTGAGATAAATATCATTACATATCGATAATCACGAAATAATTGTAAACCTAACATACGACGTAATGTATGTAGAAATGATAAACCTTTACGATAGAAAAGTAATCGACGACGTCGACGACGATGATGTCCAGAACCATTTTCATCCTCATCCTCATCATCGGATTCTGATGATGAACTAGAAATAGATGTTGCAGATTCTTCATATACATATGATTGAATTAAATCAGGACAACTTATAGCTGATAATGCTTGTTTTTTTTCAGATAATTTTCTTGGAACATTTCCAGGATAAAAAATATCTTTTTGATTAATTGGTTGATAATAAACTTGTAATAAATGTTGTTTTTGTTGACCCGGTGCAAGAGAACGAAATCGAACTGAAGGACGTCGAGCTAAAGTTATCTCTTTATTTGATATTGGTGCTAAATCAATATGTTCTATATATTAATAATAGAAATAAAATTATAGAATTTTTAAATTAAAAAATTTACCTGATACTATTATAATTGGTTCTTTTTTATTAAGATTTTCTTCGATTGGTATTTGTGTTGAGAGTCTAGGTTGTTTTTGATCATTCAAAATAGGAATTTGTCTATCTCGACCATGATGACCTAAATGATGGGCTGGTGGATTTATCTTATCAATTAATGGATTTTTATTTTGATTCGGTATTGTCAGTGTACTATTTCGTTCTTTTGTTTTATTTGATATTAAATAACGAAAATTTGGCATACGAAATAATCTCGAATTTGTTCCTGTTTCTCCTTGTTTTTTTGTTATTTTTTTCCAACGTTCATTTATAAATGTTCTATCATTTGAAATTTTCTCCCGAAATGTTTTCATATCTATTGTTGGTTTATTTCCATGTTGAATTTCTGTTATATCATCAGCTGAATATGAATCAAATAGATCCGATTCATTTGCAACTGATATTGAATCATTATCATCATGTGTTGATATTCGATCATGATTTGATACTCGTTCATTATTATTTGATATTGATATACTAACTGATTGATTTGCATGTCTTAATGCACATTGTTTATCCATTTCAACAATAAAACGTTGTAATTTTTCCATTGATGTCATACACGATGGTGGTAAACGCATATCATTCATTGTATGATGATAATTTTTATCTTTACGATGAAATGTAAATTCTGCAGGACGAAAAAGTGCTCCAAATAGAACAATTGTAAAAAGAATACCAGATAAAAATAATGTTGTGTCTCTCCAATCACCATAATAATCATTTAACACATGAATTAATTGTGCAACAACAGCATTACCAAGACCTAGAAATTCATATGTTTTTTTAATGGGTTTTTCTTTGAAAACAATTATTTCATATTAATTATAAATATATACCTGTACCACCAACGGCAACAGCTGTTGCAATAGCACGATTTTCATCAAAATAATGTGCTACAATAACAACTGCTGGAACATAAACACATGACAGACCAATACCTAGATGAATATATAAATTAATGATACATTTATATATATTATTTTGTTAAATATCATCTCACCACAGGTTATTCCAATACCAAGAAGTGCACCAAGAAAATTACCATAAAACGAAGCAAAAAGTAATCCGATAGAACAAAGTAAACCACCTAACATAGTCATAATTCGACATCCAATTTTATTTACCATTGCACTACATAAGGGTGCTAATAAGAGAGGTAAACTAACAAATAATGATGCAATAATACCGACAGTATGTAGTTCAAGTTTTAAATCATCTTTGATTGAATGCATAAGTATACCAAATGAAAAAAGAAGACCATCAGCAACAAAATGTACACAAAATGAGGCAAAAACGATCACCCATCGCCATGATGTTGTACGACGGATGACAGTTTGAGATGATGAGCTATCTGTCGTATTGGAATCATGACGTTCACGACGTTTTTGTTTGCCTGTACATGCTGAAAGTAATTGAAAAGATGATGATGATGATAATTTAGATGAGGATCGTCGTGATGCTGGCTGCGGTGGATGTGGTGATTGTGGTTCTGATGTTTGTAATGAATCATCAGATAACATTTTGTTGATTTTAATCGTTTTAATAGTGATTTAATCATGCAGCAATTATCTTTTTGAAAGAAATTTTGCTTAAATCTCTTAAGTAGTAATATGTAATGAGTAATAAAATAAATTAGTAGATTTTTATCGATTCTTAAAATATATTGAGTCGAAGTGGCCATACACCTAAACGGTGCTAGTTAATTGGTACTCTGAAAGCATTAACATACACATATGGATTAAAGTAAGATTAAAATATAATTGTACAATCCAAAAGCATTCTAATCAAGAAAAGAAAAAAAAAGATAAGCAAATAATAAGATTCTTAATAAGAACAACAAATTATGTGGGTGGATGTGTGTGTGTGTAAAAATAATCGATAGTCAAATTGCTATCCAATTATGATCACATCATATGACAAGAGCTAAGAAAGAAAAAACAAGACGGAAATGAAATCAGTTGTTTTTGGCAATACAAGCAAGAGAATGTCGAACGAGCATATTTATGACGTTCTTTTTTTTCTTCTTATTCTCAAGCATTCGTGTAGTATAAAAAAACACAATTATATATGTAGTCTTTCTTTCTTCTTTCTTTCTTCATGTTATTCGATTCGCTACAAATGATAATAAATATAAAGAGAGAACAGTGCAAAAAGAGAGAAGAAAAAAATTCCGCTTATTAGATTTATTCAAATGGAAATAATATAAATCTTTTAAGCATAACAATTTTATTTAATTTGAAAATGAGTTAAATATATGTGACAATCAAAACGAAGAAAAAACAATCTAATTCGACAAACTTCTATTAATTTAGTAATATATTCTTGTTTAATTCAAAAAAAGAAATATATTTTATTATCAACAAGTTGATTGGAAAAAATATTTTACAATATTGATTTTAATCTTACCGATACTTGTTCATGCTTGATTAACAATTATATTAGCTATAAGTTGTTAAATCAAAAAGAAATATATTGTTGTTGTAAATATTTTTATTTCATTACCATTTGTTAGCGAATCCATACCAGGTCATGATTATATCATATTTTTTTTTCTTTAATCAAATATTCTAAAAAACAAGACGTAAATAGAAATTTCTTTTCTTTGAAAGATATTGCCGATCATGTTTCCATTGTTATTCTTTATGAGATGAGAAAAAAAAACCAGTTAAACGAAATCAGATAACTAGAAGAAAGAAATAGATGTAGAAAAATAGCCAGATATTTTTATAGAATGCATCAACAAGATGTAGAAGTCCGATGTAACATCTGACATAAATGTTTAGAAATGTGCGTAGTACTAATGCAAAATAAACAAATAAAGAAAGAACAATGTGACACAGAAAAAAAAGCATAAAGAGATCCAAACAAATACGAAAAAGAAACGAAAAAGACACATTAAATTTGAAGATGTATATACGGGAATTATATAACCGGTGTGGAAAAAGAAAATTTTGTTTTTTTT
>CAJNOI010000006.1:72006-110027 GCA_905250115.1 Adineta steineri | reverse complement strand
TTGTCAATTTTTGTAAAATTATTAAGGTGAGTATATGTTAAATAGTGAATGAAAAATAAAGTCAGTATCCCCGTCTTATATTAATATTTTTGTTTAAAAAATATCACTACTTACTAATAATTATAAAACTTATTAGATAAAAACTGAAAAATAAATTTTTCAAACATCAAATCTAAATCAATATATATTTACCTATGTCGATGAAGAATAATGACTATTATCAGTGTAACCATTTCGATGACGATAATTTTTTCAGTAACTGAAAATGCCCATGGAATTTGTTTAACATTATCGAGTATAAGATCAGGTAATGGTGGAAAAGTTTTTGGATCTGGTAAACGTTCGTCAACAATTGTTATAATAAATGAACAAAAATATAGAGTACATAAAGCAAGAAGACATGCGGTTAAAGTTTTTTTCCTATCCGAACGTATTGAGCCAACAAAACAACAAGTAGTCATTGGTTGGTCTTCAATTTGATCAGCCGGCGTACGATGTGAATTTAATAATGAACTTGTTGGACGTTGTCCTGCCCCTGTTGTAGATGATGGAAGAATAGTAATAGATGTATTTGATGTCGATAAACTATGAGAAGATGATCTTCGTTGATGTTGTAGATTATTTGTTGAATTTGTTACAGTCAAAGGTGAACGTTCAAGTACGGTTGTTCCTGTTACGTTTTGAGATTGATTTAATGTTGTCGATGAGATCGAAGGATTTTGTTGTTGTTGTTGTTGTTGGTTCATTTGTATTATTGTATGTGCTGATGATGAAGATGATGATACTGAATTCTGTGATTGTGATAATGGAATTGATGATCCTGGAATTGTCACACGAGATGGTGTCGGACGAATATTTGTAAAAGGTCGAAGTGGTATCGGTGCTTGTAATAACGATGGCGCAAAATATGATGATGTTGTCATTGGTAGAGATTGTTGTAGTTGTTGTTGTTGTGGCGATAATTGTCTTTGTGTCCATAAATGATAATTACTTGAATAAAATTGTTGTAATCTTTTAATTTGTAACCATAAATTATTATTTTTATTTGTTCCTTTTAGTTGTAAAACATCATCTTCTTTTAAATTCATTAGACGTTGACCGTTCATTCGATGTTGATCACAAATTAAATCGATACAATCACTTAAATCATTTTTTATAAGCCATTCTTCAACTTGTTTTATTGACCATGTACATGGATTTGTTGTTGATAATGGTGCTAATGATGCAGCCGAGAATGACGATGGTAGGGAAGAATGTAAAGTATTTGATGATGTCAAACTATTTGTTAGTTGATGGGAATTAGCAGGTGGATTTGAAACAAGCATGACTTTAAGTTTTGTTTTCTAAAAAAACAAAAGATAAGAATATAAATTTTTATAAGAGGATATTATAAAATATTTATATGCAGAATAGAATAAAACAATGATTAAATATAAAAGGAAAGCAAAAAAGAAAATCCTTACATTGATTCTCATTTATTTTCTATTAAATCGTATCGAAAGAAAAGTCGACAATATGCAATTAAAATACTAAGAATAAAAATAAAATAAGAGGAAGAAAGAAAGAGTAATATATCTCGTGTCTTTATGATAGATTATATGTAAATTCATAAATAAAAAATCAACAACATTTCTTAAATTCTATTTGTTTTTTATGCTATGTTCTAATGTCAATAGGTGTCACAAGGGAAATACATACATGTCGATATATACTAGACGTCTAGAATTTATATGTATTCCCTATAAATAGTTTGATCAATTGCGATAATTTGAAAACTTACTTTAAATGAAATGAGCAGTTGATGTTGATATTTATTCAAGCTATACAATACACTCTCACTGCGTACACACACGCACGCACGAACATATATATTTCTCATTAATATCTAACCTATAACAAGCGTTATTCTTTATGCATTCTTCTTCTTCTTTACCTCTTTTATATAGACATATTATTTTATTCCGACAATAAAAGTGACAGAATATATAACATTAATCTAGTTCTTCCGAAGAACTTCAATTTTTACACTGATTAATGGTAAAAACAAAAAAAAGGAAAAATATGACAAGAAAAAAATGATTCAGATTACAAAATAAAACAATCAACGAATAGAATACTCATATATTCCAAAGTAATACTTTTTTTTCTCTCTATTCTTAATACTTACCAATAAAATCAACAGAGACTAATAATATTTATTTTTAGCCAACAATACTATGTGACATACGTCAATCTATCTATTCATCAAATAAAAAAGAAAATCATCTTCAGCACCTAACCTTGAACTCTTATCTCAAATGACAAAAAAAACCTAATCTATTGTCAGAATACAACAAGCACGAAACTTTGTTTGCTTACCTTATCTTTATTTAATTTAATATATCTTGTTTATCAAATTAGATTTTTAACGTCGTCATTTGACGATTATCTGAAAAATAAAATAAATAATTTATTTAATTCAAGAAAAAAAAAGGATAGGAAAAAATAACGAATTATATAACATCACCGTTTAGAACAAAAGGAAAATATTACAAAGAAGAAAAAAATAGGAAAAGGTTTTTGACATGACGTCATTGACTGAGAATTTTTACTTTTACAATATTTTATAAATCGGAAAAAGACAGAAAAAGAAAATATCATTCATTCATTTTTTCTCTTTTCTTTATGAATATTACACTGCTTATTATCACATTTTAAGGGAAATTCTTTTTGTTTTTCATCATAAATTTCATCATGAATATGAAATACTTTTAATGGCCATGGTACACGTAACACATTCGGTACCATACATTGAATATTTTTTTCAAAATATGAAAACATTGGAAACCAGATTGATAAGCGATTATCTGTTCTTGAATGTAAAACAGCATTATTTGCTAACGAATGATAATATAAAAATAAACGACTTGTTAAAAAGAATGCAATAAATACATCAATTGTATAATGTTCATGTGCTGCTAAGATTAATATCATACCAAATATATTAAAAAACCAGGATGCAAGATGTACAGCATAAAAATCTGAGGTTGTATCTAAATATACAATAAATTATAAATGACTTTTTTTTGTTTTTTGGGAAAATTTACATTCTGTAATACAATGATTTAATAATGTTAAAACTACTGTATGACCAGAAAACATATAATCACCACATGAACGGACACCTTGGATAGATAAACCTTGAAAAAGAAAGATTTGTAAACAACGAGATAAGATTTCAAATGAAGTGCCGTATTGCTAGAACAAATTATATTATACATATAGAGAGAGAGAGAAAATAGAAAAATTAGTTTACCAATGGAGTACATTCAAGATGATGACCAGGTACCTAAAAAATAAAATTATCTGATTTAAATTTACATATGCTAGGAAGAAGAATCAACAAAAAATATTTGAGTAAAAATGCAAATAGATCTATTAAAACACGATGCAGTCACTAATTGTTTATTCGATGTTGAAGTATAATAAATTGACTTAGTTAACATAATTTTCTTTTTTTTATCTATACTTACCCATAAAAGTAGACATCTGTTCTGGTGGTTTCTGATAAAATATCAATTTTGTTTTTTTTAGTAAAAGGTTTACTTTCTCTTTTTTCTCACATTCTTAATATTTTGCACTGACTTGTCAAAACTTATTGTTCTACCAAAAAAGGGTCTAATATGATTAAAACCTATAATGAAATTTTTTCATCATATATGTACTTACACTCAATGATGTAACTAACATTGTTATCGATCGTAGGAAAAAAATTGTACCACCAAGTGTAAAAAATCTTCGTAATATGATATTCCTTGAATATAGAAAGAAAACTATTGAAATAAAATCTATTTTCCTTTCATTATTTACCAATATTTATGGAAAATTAAAATTAATAAAAATGTGAAACTCATCATTATAATTATATATTCACTAACTGTAAATGCCCATGCTAAGACAAAAAAAAGAGAAAGTCATTTTTTTATTTTCTTCTTATATTTATATTTACCAATATGTGGAATATTATCAAGAAAAAGATCAGGTAGTGGTGGATATCTAAAATCAAACTATAACATGTAGAACAAAGAAAACTAAAGATTAAATTTTCTAACTTTTGTACATTCGGTACACGATTATGTACAACAACCATAATAAATGATGTCCATATACCACTAATTAATGCATAGATAAAACTAACTAATAATTTACGTTTTTCACCTGTTGGCATACCGAAAAGAGGTTTTTGTTGACTATTTATTTGACATGAACTGTACATATTGTGTATATTTGATTCCAATAAATGTGTTGGTGATAATGATGAATGATTATGTTTTTGCGTATTGTCATTTGAACATTGTTGTTTTGATGATAATAACATCGAAATTTGTTCATCATTCTCATTCGTTAAATATGATGATGATGATGATATATTTAATGGTGAATAGAAATCATTCTCTTGACATTGTAATAAACGTATATGATACCATAATTTTTTAATATCAACTAAACGTTCAATTGCTAATGGTGCTTGTTTAAGATCATTTTCTTTCATAAGAAGTAATGTTAAACCATCAACACCATTTTCTTTACAAAATTTACCAACAAAATTTGATAAATTTAATGAATAAAGCCATTGTTCAACATCAATTGTTGTCCAAGATACAATTGATGATCCTGTTGAATTCTTTTATTGAATAAAAGAAAACAAAATTTTCTATATATATATATAAATCAAATGCGACATACTGTGGAAGAATTATTAGTCTCATGTTCAGAGCCATTACTCGACATTATATATACTAATTAGTTTACTGAATTTTTATTCAAAGTATAATGATATCTAGAAAGTATTTTCATAGGAAAGATAAGATTTTATTTAATAGTTTTTCTAGTGAGAATTCAATAATTGACATCTTCGGATTCTACGTCATCAATGTTGTTTACTATTCGTTCTAAGATAAGGAAAAGTGATGAGAAACTATGTAGGATAGGTCTCGATAGATGTCCTTTAGTACCAGTCACGAGAATTTCTTCTAGGCATACAAGTGATTGTTGTTTTCCTTTTAATGCACGCATATGTGCGTATTATATATAGGTCATAAAAAGAAAGAAAATATTTTGATCTTTGAACTATTCGAAATATCATAAAAATTTCTCATTGTTTTCATATAAGAAGAAACAAAGAAAAGTTTTTATCTCATATTTATGACTCATTAAAAGCATAGTTTAGGAATGTTATATTTAATAGATAAACTAACCAAGAAAATCTTAATTATAAAAATAACTGACTTGTTTATTACAAATTTACCACAAAAAAAAGACCTTTTAGTAAGTAAAATTATTCATATCTTATTCAATTTTTATTTTTACCTTGAATAAAAGATAACCATGTATATCTTAAGTGCAAATAAAAAACTCTTATCAATATTTCGTTTATTTATTTTGTAACAATAATAAAATATTGGATTTTGTATTCAATAATTTGAAATAATTATATTGTTTATTTTAATATTATGATCATAGATTTGGATATAAAATTGTAAAAAATATTAACATTTAATTGATATTAAATCGAGCATAACTGTATTTACAAAAATAAAATATATTTCGAGTAATCAGATAGAGTTCGTTTTAGACCACATAAGCAAATCTATTATTATAATAGCTTGACGAATATAAACATGTATAATCTTAATCAATTCTGACATCCATTTTTCTTCTGTATATATCCATATGGAATGGAAATTATGTTATGTTGTTAGATCTATTACTATGCTGTTATTATTAATGTTATCTTTAGTCTATAATTATTGAGTAAATATCAATCTATATTCAAAAAAAAAGAAAAATATATGTACAAGCTTTATATTGCTATCATTTAAAACATCCTCATAATGATGTTAAATATTTCTTTGAACATTTGAAAAGAGTGTTCCATATATCCAATTTCTGTAATAAAAAAAATGGTAGGCAAGGCTCTATTTTATTTTTATGGGTCAGGCTGAATATAATTTGAGAGAATATTAATACTGTATAGACTGATTTATAACTAAGCTGATCTGCGGTTATTTTCTCTGTCTCCATGTGTATTAACACATAGTGCGATAAAAGCGATTTTCCTTGTGTTTTCTTTATATTTTGAGAAAAGAAGATGTCAGGAAGGGAAGAAAATCTGTTTGATTGAAAAACAAGAAAGAAGAGTAGGAATAAATCGAGACGTGCTGATGTTGTTGTTGTATTTACGTGTTATTGTTGTAATCGTATAATAATTATTGATAGTAAATGAATTCTACTAAGAGTTGTCATATTTTTCTCCTTCAGATATTTTATGCATTTATATCTATATGTTCTTATTTTTCAATTAACAGCTAAAATATCATCATAAGTTTTATACATAAAATCCTAATTTATTACTTCTTGCAAAATCAGAGGTTTACTATTTCTGAAAAAACTTAATATCCTTGCTAATAAATGAAAGAAAACTTTTCATTCTATGTCTATCTGTTTTTTAAATACTATTGTTTTGTTTTTGAGCAATATGTGTTTTAAATATGATAGTAAATATGCATCTTCTACAATTTAAATTTTTTTGTTAATAATAGTCATGTGAAATTGAATACATACTATCATTATAATTATTCGCAATAAGAACAAAAAAATTACCTTATCATAATTGTTTTTTGATATTGTATTTTAAATAAAAAAAAAGCAGAGAAACGTATCTTCATTTGTCTATTTACTATATAGACATATAATATTAATCGATTGCATTAATCACGAAATTCAACTATATATCAGGTGTAAAAATAATCAACAATGCAAACGACTTCAATTGATTGTTGTTGGAACTGAAGCTCAGAGGAAATCAATTATATATGTAACATTTAGTCATGTACTTTATGTGATTATCATTGAATAGTAAGTTTTTTCAAGTACAAAATAATTTCATTCCATTTTACTTTATTATAAAAAAAATATCGTACGTAAATTATTATACAACAATGAGATGTGCTCGCTCGCAATTATTTGCAATTACGTGTCGATTGACAGAGAATTTTTCAAAAAAATATTGAATGGAAATTAATCATTAGAAAAAAGAATTTGAATCTATTGTGACATTAATCTTAATTAAGAATTTAATTTACCAGCGTTTGCCTTCTAGCATAACTGTTTTTTTTTCAAAAAAAACCATTCTGGTTCAATTTCAATGAACAATCTGGTCATTTAATTCTAACTGTTCGTGTTCGATTTAAATTAGAATCATCTAATGGTATCGATTGAACTGATAAACGCTATCATGTTATAGATATCTCAATTCATTATTGTAGAAGAACTAATTTTGTGAAGAATAATTGTTTCTATTGTTTCTGAAATATCAATTAGTAGAAAAGAAAATTAACCCAAAACTGTATTATTCGAAAAAAATAAATAATTTTTTTCATTGATGAATTAGATTAATGTTATATTGTGAAAAATATGATTTTTATTCAATGTTAGCTTCATAAATCAATTGATAATTTTTTTTTTGTAGAAAAGATTCATTCATGCATGAAAACAACATATTGACTACATAAGCCAACCATCTTGACAAGACAAACGCACCACTTGTCTTTTCTTTTTCTTTTAACATGTACACACATATATGTATCCAAAAAAACACATCTTGAGTGGAAATTTAATCTATTAAACGCCGCCCACTACTCGATTGCTTCCGGCTGTCTAGTTTCGCTTGTAGACACACGCTTTCAGCTTCATCAATCGTCAATTATCACTGTTGTCCAATTGATCAATCGATCGATTGAGGTATACACAGTATTGCTAACTGTCTTTCATAGCTATACTAATATGACAACATCCATCTGTCAATGAGTTACAAAAATATATAGGCGACTAGTGATCGTTGGACTTGTCATTGTATTTTTTAATTCGCTTTTTTTTTCTTTTAACTTTTTTTTTATTTCTCCGGAGATTTTCCAATGCCTGCTCATAAATTAATATTATAAATATGAAATGAGATCGTCGGACAGTAGCAATGAATGAACAGTGACCAGAATCATCGCGTGTCTTCGTCTGTCTGCATTAACGCACTCATACATCGCCGCTGTCGTTGTCGTCGTCGTCATCGTCATCGTCGATAATCAAACTAGTTCAAAGTATATGCGCGCGCCTGGATACATGTATGCGAATAAAATTCAGTTAGCTTTGTCTTTTTATTTATGGAAATCGCATCATCATACATCCTATTACTAAATATAGATCATTGTTTAGCGACTATAGGAAGAGTCAAATAGGCTTGATTAAAGGAAAAAAGATCTATCAATGACTATAGGGGGTGATAACAATATCAAGACACACTATAACAGTTCATTTGTGTCTTTTCTATAGAAAGCTAATTGTCATTCATGCAAATAGATTCATACCGGCTGTTCAATGATTTTTCTTTCCATACATGTACATATGATCTTATTATTAAATAAAAAGAAAACCTGTTTTGTTATATTAGAAGAAGAAGACGAACTTTTTAAAAAGTACGATATGTAGTTTGTTTCATTCATATTGTTTTTTTTGTGTATACAACGAAAGGGAAAAAACTAATTAATAAGGTAAAAAGAAAAAAAAAAGGATATTATCATTCTTGCATTGTTCCGTACACGCACAAACAAATCAAAACCTGCGCGTATGTGTCGTTATTGCTTTGTACAATACTTTTTTAAAAAGTGCACAGAAAACAAAAAAAGGTAAATGAATTGCATTTTGATAATTAAAGCCACACACACACACAGTTAGATGTACGCAAATACGACAAAAAAAACGAGAGAAAATAAATATAGATGTAGAAGAAAAGAAAAAAACGAACTGAATAGATGTATGTTTTATTTATTAGTAGGAGGTGGTCCATAAGGTGTAACTCCATTTGATGAATTTAATGCTGATGATGCTGCTACCGATGCTGAACTCAAAGAACCAAATGGACCAATAGTACTAAATGCTGATGACATCAAATTAGTCATTCCTAAATAGATAAAAAAAAAGGAAATGAAATAAGAATTTGACAAAAGAAAGATATGAATCATCAAGATAAAAAAAAACAATCTATGAAATTATTTTATATACATTTATGAACAAGTCGACGAAGATGAATTGGAATGTGAATTGATCAATAAACTATTCCAATTGGTTAATGCTGTTGGTTGATGAATAGAATCAATTGATACAGGTGATTTAAAAGCACTATCATACGATTGATGATAATGTTGCTTGAGTGCAGTATGACATACGAAGGGCAAACCATTTTGACGATTAACTACACACACATACACACATGCCAAACATCAGACAATACAAATTAATAGAAACTAACCGTTTAAAAAACCAGGAGATGGTACAGCATAAGATGATGCAGATGATCCATATGCATTGCTATAAGCACTATAACTACGTGGAGACATAGGTGCTGCTTGATTTCGTGAGTAACCTAAATGATAAAAGTAAAATTTATTCGATTAACTTACAAAAATAGATTATATATATATATATATATATATATATAGTTATTTTACTTAAACTTCTATCCTTAATCAAAAAATGAAAACACAAGACGCTCATGCATGACTAGATTAGTATTTTTCAATCAAATCATTTTGTATAGATTAAAATAAGGAAAAAAAAGACATATCACATGACAAGCAAATAGCATATTTCCCACAATTTCTATGCATTCATTCATTCTCTCATATACCTTCTAATGATGACATGTAATAAGCTGAAAAAAGATTAACAAAAGAATAGATATATCGCACATATGTTTATATATATATATATGTTCTTCAAATTATAACAAGAAAATACATACTTGAATCATTTTCATGATCACTTGGTGGTGTTGGAAGTGCAAAATGATGTGGATTGCCTGACATTGTATAACATTGTTCAAGTAAATCAGCTGTACGTTTAAGAATGGTTTCCTTAAAAATAATCGAATTTTATAATATTAATAAAAACTTTCTTTTTCTTTTGCTTACTTTTGATAAACGATCAGGATCATCAGCATGTTTTGGTATCATTTTAGATAGACGTTGTAATGTATAATCAATATTTGGATCTTGCATTGCTAATAAAATAAATAATTTATACATTAAGAAAAAAAGTTTTTAAAGTTTATTTACTTATATAAGTAAAACGACCAGGACAATCTCGACACAGTTGTTTGCCTTTATAAGAAAGTGTTACATCAACTACTCCTGGACTATGTCGTGATGGTGTATGTACACGAATAGCGCCTGGTGTAAGAATCTATTGAATAAAATAAAATGTATTCTAATCGAAATATTTATTATCAACATACTTCACTGTAAACAACCGTTGTATTAAATATAACTTGAAGACCATCAAAAAAGTTTTCACCAAGTATAAGAACTGCTTGTCCACCGACCACCCAACCTTCATTAGGTTGAATATGTTTAATAACTGGTGTTGGAATAAGTGATTCTGAAAAACAAAAAAAATCCAGTTACTTTTATTCAAGTCAAAGGAACTTGATATGTCCGGTTTCTTCCTAGAAAGAATATACTTTTCTCTCAAAATCTTATTCATATGAATGACAAGATATTAGAAAAAACTGACCCATATCGGAGTCTGAGACGGACGCACCTCCGTCGATAGGATCGAGCCGTCGTGTTCGTCTTCCATGTTTTGAATTATTATGAACAAACATATTTTCTGATACAGCCAATAATGGTGCTTCAAGACTAATCGTTGTTGATAAAACCACCTAGAAATATATATTTTTTGAGATTTTTCTTTTATTATATTTGTTTTTAATCATACTTGAAACCGACGCATATCACGTGGATTACCCGCATTTTTCAAACAATTTTGATTACATTTAAGGAAGAATTTAAGAAAAAACCTGTAAAAAAAAAGAGGAAATTTAATTTATTATCAAAAACGCATGCGTCGCATGTCAACTAATCTTTCTTCACACTTCATTGTTGAGAGGAAGAGATGATCGCCTGACTTTAGCTTTCTTTATATTTCATTTTGCACACAACAGCTTGTTGATCACCTCCTGTTCAAGTCTATATAGGTCCATTGACAAGCACAAAAAAAGAGAGGAAAAGACAAAATAAAGGAAATGACAGGTAGAAGAAGATGAAGAAGAAGAAGAAGAGAAAAAAACATCATTTGTAATGAGGCAAAAGAATTTGTAATCAGTCATCACATACTATTCGCTTGATGCACTTAGATGATTGGAAAAAAAAACTAGAAATTCCTTTATTTTTAGCAGTTGAATTTATTTTATTGGCATGTGCTTAATGTGAAATTGAAAAACAATTGAAATAAAGAAAAACATGAGTGTCAATTTCAATAACATCACTAGAGAAATAGAAATATGTGAACGAGAGAAAGAGAAAAAGATTAACTTCCTAGTAATAACAACAAAAAAAATTAATTTCGATAGGCATACGTTGTCGACTCAAGGGACAAACAGCCGTTTACTGTCATTTGCAATTAGTAACAACAAAAAGAATAAGATGAATAAGTGCGCACATATGGAAACAGAAGAGAGAGAAGCTAATTTATGATTAGGTTCGATTACGCACTACTATTTTTAAACGAACATACGGTCTCATCATCAATAGATTGTTTTCTTTTGTTATTGTTATTACTATTATCTTTCTTTCTTTCTATTTTTAAATAAAGACTTGATAAGTATATACTTAATTATTTAAATATATCTAGGGAAAGTTCTATTTCTTATCTCGTATAACCACGCCTTATTATTCTAAATATTTATATAAAATGATAAGAAACTAATAGGAATGTAGTATTAACAAAGTTTTTTTTTTCTATTACCGTTCAACAACGACCGGATCTGATGGTGTTTCATTTCGATTACCACATGATTTTTTGTCACAACAACGACTACACATTACTTCATGAGTTAATAGAACACGACACATTTCAGGATTTTTATCTTGACCTTCATAGATAATTGGCTAAAAAGATATTTTTAAATTAAATCTTCATTTTTTTTTCTATATTTAAAATATTTACTTGTTTCGAAGCAGAATCAATCATTCGAACATATATATCTTGTTCATGTCGATAATTAACTGAAAGAAAAAGAAGAAATTATTATATTTTCTTTTGATTAATTAATCAAATGTGAATTCTTACTTGCTGGATAGTATAGATTGAGTCGGTAATGAATACCATTATTTGTACGTAAACCATCAGTTTCCTAGAAATAAAATATAAAAATAGTGACATATGTTCATGGGTGTGCGGTCTCTCTATTCTGACAGTTCTCAATTACAGCTGTGCAGAGTTTTAAAGAACGGTTGAATGATCACAAGAAAACAGTAATATATACACATGGAAGAAAAATAACTTGTCGATGAGTTATAGAACTGTGACGCGTAAAAAAGTGAACATCTTGATATAGAAACTATCGCGTGATTACAATCGCTGCCTGTTTTATGTGCAATCATACACATATGGAAAATAGAAATATGATAATAGCAAGTGATAATCATAATCATTTTTAGAATATAAAATCAGTAAAAATAAAGTTCAAATTTCTGATATTAAAAATATTTTCAATGTTTTTATGGTTATGTTTTGAATTAATGTTCGTTCTTCAAAATATATATTCAGTATAATTTAAATATAGATGACAAAAAAAAAGTTTTTTTCTAACTATGAAAAATATAATATTTATCAAGTCTATCATTAATTATTATGAAATAATATTATAGACTTTAATGGTATTAATTTGTACAACCTACGCTTATATTCTATAAGTGTCCCGTTACATTAATGTAGGCGTATAAATAGCAAAAATTATGTTAATAGCACAATACTTTGCTCTATTTCTACTCATATGTACACATATATAACATCTGGTCAATAGGCATTGTAGGCGGTGCTGATGTCTACTCATACATGAGTATCATATACATTATAGATTTCTAGAAATGACCTTCATCTATGTACTTACCATTTCTTTTTCAACAAAACCAACAAATGCTGTACGTTCAATTTCAATTGGTTTACCACTTCGATCATAGAGAGCAACAGTAAAATGAAAAAAATTACTTTTACGTAAATTATTTGGTGGTTGTCTTTCAAAATGTGCTGAAGCAACACCAATTGTTGAATAGAGATAACTATAAACAAATAAAAAGTAATCAAATTAATTTTATATTCAAAACATAAAAACAAAAATTATATTACATACCAACTAGGATCGACAAGCATTGCTGGCCACGAAGCTCTTAAAGGTTCTTCTTTGAGATTACCAAAACCTGATGGTGCCCCACGAGATTGCATAAATGGATCTATGAATAAAAAATATATACATGTGTCTCTCAGGAGAATTTGAAGTTTTTTTTTATTCTAGAATATTTAAGACATTTGTATGTCTAACTACATAGTATCAAGAAGAAAAAAGCGTTAGAATAAGGTAAGTGTCTCATGAGATGATAGACATGTAGACATAAAATATTTTCTTCTTTTTCTATTGGTCTATTGAGACAGATTAGTTACCGTATGGATTTGATGGTTGAGAACAAAGATCGAGTCCAGTAGAAGCACCGATTCGTCTTTGACGATTATTTATGTCACGTCGAGCCACCGTTCAATTAAAAGAAGAAGAATTTCCTTCAATCTTTTTATCTTCTTTTTTCTATCTAATGCGTAATAAGATCCAATAAATCTATTTCGATCTAAAATGGACCAATAGGGATATGAAATAAAATAAATAAATAAATAATCAACTACAGATATCGATGATACGTCACTCAAGGGAACTTGTCTTTTTTTCTTGAAATTAGATCTATACTATTCTTAATTTTCAAATCTTTTAAATATCAATGATATATTGATATTTAATCTAATTGATTAGAAAATAGAACTTTAAAAAGAATTTTTAATTCGGTACCTTATGTTCTGTGTCAGTATACACACTCGTACGACACGTAATGTTATTTCTACTACTTTTTCTTTATTCTTATTGAGAGACTTTGGGTACCAATGGGAGATTGCCGAGTCGGGAGAGTACGCGTGCGAGCTCTCCTACGAGACCTTGCGCCGCACTAAAGAAGAAAGACAAGGGAATTTGTAAAATGAAACGATTAATCTGTTTTTCCTCGTAGATCGCAAGAAGAGAGAGAGAGAAAGAGAGAGAAGGAGAGAGAGAGAGAAAAAGGCGAGAGCGTGAAAAGGTCAAAATGATGTAGAGAAAATCCTTTTCTCATCGTTGTCGTCGTTTTTTTTCTCCTCGTTAGAAACAAGTTGTGTTTTCCTTCCTTTCTTTCTATATCTTTTTGCGATATAACAACGAACCAATAAGAAAAAACGATGAAACACAAGCCAATCCCCGATTGGTACCAAGAAAATGATCATGATCAACATCCTTACTACCAACTCATTTTTCATCGACAACGGCATACAAAGACCGACTTTTTGCTTGCTTCGTCATCTTTTGTATACGATGATATAAGGAGAGAACATGGGAATAGTAAAAAGAGAATGTGTGTAGAGAGGAATAGAACGTGTGATCGTTGTTCCACTCAATCAGACGCTTTTTCATTGCGTCTTTCTCTCTTTCTTATATCTTTGGAGAAATCAACGAGACTAGGGAATTCTTCTTACTACTTTTCAACGACAAGAAAAAAGAAAAAGGAGAAACGAAAAACCGACAATAGTCATTAATATGTGCGTGTGTGTAAAAGAGCAAATCAACATATATGATTAGAATGAAAGACAGAGAGAGAGAGGGAGAGAGAGTGGAGGAATAAACTAGAAAGTGTTGGATGAGTTTTTGATGCTTATCGGAAAGAAAAGTCATCTTCACCAAATGATTATGATACATAAGTTGTTTTCATGACATAGACAATATATATCTATATATATAGAAAATGATCATTTTTACGACTCCTTGGAGTCATACACAAGAGTCCGATTAATGTTCACATTTCATATCACACATGCTAGTTCTTATCTATTCTATATATATATACTAGATGAATAGGAAAAAAAAGACAAATCAATCGATGATATTAATGATAATTGTCTTTTTCTTTTTTTCAACGAACGAATAAAACAGTTACACCAAAAACAGTTGAACAGGTGTGGTGTTGCATTGAGAGAAAAAAAAATTCATTGAATTAAATGACACATTTCCATTTGATTAAAGTTTTCATTTTATTTTTCGGAAACATTCATCAAACATCAGAAGACGATGAGTAAAACTTGTTAAAAGATTAGATGCGCCTGATCAGAATCAGTTATTGTTGTGTTTAAAAAAATATATTTATAAGATCAGGCTTAGCTCAAATTTAAATTTATGCAGCAACAGTAACACTATCAATCGACGTAAGAAGATATGACAAGTGATGTGCTAAAGATTTCAATCAAGCACACAGCAACACATACATATTGCATCATGTTTCACTGAATTTGATCGTATCGAAATTTTATTTCTTTTTGCTATAGTCAATCAAGCAGATTGTATTCCATAGAAAAATTTCTTCATATATATATATTTTAATTGAAAACAGGTTGATAAACGAAAAGTTCTTTTTTTTCTCTTATTTTAAAAACAAAAAATTTATTCATATGAAACGAAAAGAAAATCTTTATTTATAGTCAAAAAGACAATGTAATTGATTGTTTTCAAGTGATCTCCATTGGTTTGTTTATGTATGATGATAGATACTCAATAATATATATGCACATATATATCAAGCTATCTGATTACATTAGTCACAGTATGAAACTTTATGCTTGTTTCATATATTTAAAAGTTAATTTAAGAATAACACGAAGGCTTCCGTTGCTTACATCATGACGTACTTATGATCTTCAAAAGACGGTAGACCCCCTGTATATTCTAACTACCTGCTTGAAAACAAACGTTGTCATCGTCAATGTAAAAGAGCCAACTATCTATTTCTTTTTTTGAATAATATATGCCGCCGACATCATCTAACTTTCGATATAATCATATATCCAAGCACCTTACACAATCGCAGACATTCATTTTGTCTATAAATATATATATATATATATTCTATTCCATCAACATGAAGGGTTAACGATGATTAAATTCTATAGTTGTTTTCTTTTATCTTATTGTCTCGATTTGATTTTGAAAAAAAGAAAACCGATTAATAATTCATCTTCTTTTTATTTTGCGGTGACTTATCATATCATTCAAACGAATACAAATCTACATCTGGATATATCTATCTATTTAAAAGAAATAACATTTGACAAATTATTATCTTGTTTTACATTATGATTGTTCATGATGTGATAGTGAGAGAATTTCATTACTCAAGTCAATTGTCTTTTTCTCTAAAGACTTGAATATGTGATTAGACTATATAATCAAAAAATTGAATACTACCGCTTGTTGAAACATTTGATTATTCATTAATGAAAATTATATATAAAATAAAATGTACATGAAATTTATAAAGATGCGTGCTTGTTCAATCATTGATTTTCTAACAATAGAAAATGATGATGTCCTTCAATTTGTTTTCTCACTTACTTGAAAAAAAAATATTTTTCTGTTTCTATATTCTACGTATTAACATAAACAATTCTGTTCTAAATATTACGTGACATACGAGCCTTCTTTCTTTATTTCTTAATTTTCCACTTTGATTTAACCAATTTTCCCATGTTTTGTATATATACAAGTTGGTCTATCAATCATAATTCTATGTCGTTCTCTTTTTGTATTATTGAAACATATTTTTTTTCTTGTTCTTCTACTATGTCACATAATTTCATTACTTTTTTTTTTTATATATATATTCTTTTTACATTTCGTATATGTGCGTGTGACGATTACAAAGAACGACAATGCATAAGAATAGCTTTTAGCATTTTTCTCGTTAGAGAAAACAACAACTTGAGTAGCCCTAAAGAATAACAAAATATATTGCAATTTGCAATTGTTCAAATGTTTTCTACCTGATTTTCATCCAAAAACATCATGAAAGACGGTGCAACATCAGCAGCATTATTAGAACATAATAACCGAGAGCTTAAAAGGCCAGACATTGATTATGGAACAGAATCTAAATCGACTACAGAAACAACTGAAAAACGACGAACTCTAACTCGTAAAGAAGCCTTTCGTGTTGATCCTACAACGAATACTCATACAAAACATAGACATTATAAAAAACAAGATCAGATACCTTTAACAACTGATCATGAAAATGAGTGGTCTAATTCAATAAAAGTAAAAATAATTTGTATATTTTCATGTCAACGATATTTTATATAGGATGATCCAAATTCTGGTGAATATGATACTGATTTGAATACATTTATTAAAGATAATCTTTCACGTACTGTAACACATGATTTTCAAAATGATGAACAACAACCAGATTTACAGTTAATTGATGCTAAAGAGAAAGAATCATTAACTGATGCTGAATTAGTAGAATATTTTGCAGAACGGTAGATAATCTATTAATTTTATTATTATCATAATAAAAATTTCTTTTAGTATGCGTACACTTCCACTTATATACGGTTTTAAAACATCCGAACGATATGATATAATGCAAAAAGCTATGTCGGTTAATCATGATAAGGTACTTTAGAGTCTAAAGAGAATATTACTTATTTTTTAATAACTTTAATTCATTTTCATAGGATACGCATGTTACATCCAGGTTGCATGAAACACGACATCGTCCGACAGTGCATGCTTCTACTGAAACATCCAGGTTAAGATAATAATAATAATATGAATCTATGTCATTATCAATAATTTTCTTTCTTTTTATGATTGTTATAGACATAATTCTTTTAAATCAAAATCTAAAGAAAAATTTTTTCTTCCAGTAAGTTCTTCTATAATGATATTTCTTTTTATATACACTTTAATTTTAATCTAGAAAATTAATTCAACACCCAGTGATCACGACCATCAAACAAATACTTCGACTGGTCCAGTAATAACATCCTCATTTCGAAGTGGTACCGATCGATTTCCTAGAAAAATAAGAAAAATACCTGGTCCCGGCATGTATGATAGACTTTTTGAATATCCAACTCAGAAACAACTTGTTTCATTTCTATCACGTGGAATCTATTTTAGTTCTAGTTTTACATAAAATAGATTTTACTTTTACTAAATAACATTATTTGTATGATTTCTTTTTACATGTCATGTATGTATTGTCTACAATCAGTAATGATTACGTCCATTGAAAATAAAATATTCATTTAATTTGTCAACTAACTGTACAAATACTTTTTATAATATAAACAGTTGAGTAAATAAAAGCATTAGTATATTTCTCTTGCAATGACACCAATTTCTCAAAACAACAGAATTTTTTTTCTTCTTAAATTTCATGACGACAGATTTTTGTTGATTCATATTTGAAAATAAGAAAAAGTATGAGTGGTATAGAATTTTTGTAATCGAAATAAAATAGTTAAGATGTAAATATTTATATAGTTTCTATAGATTTTATAATAAATAAATAATGGTAGAGTTTTTAATAGTAGATGCTGATCTTTATTTATTTGAGAGAATCCGAATTTAATCATAAGTAATCTGAGATACTAAACTTATTTGTCTAGATTGACGATGATCATAAGAGCATGGCAAAGGTAACGACACTAAGTTCGTTCGTTTCTCAGACCACGATGCAGTCCATGAAAAATTGATGAAACCATAGAGTTGATTGTTTGCCCTTTGCTTCAGTAAATTGTGTGAATCAGTTGAAGATAATTTTTCGTTAAGATTGATAGGTACGGACTTTTGATTTTGAAGATTATTTCATAGAAAACATCACTATTTTATGAATATTTATTTAAAATATACAGAATCTATTTTGATGCTAATCTACACTAAGATAGAACTTTTACAGATAACCGACGATTCCTCGCAAATACATGTATATCAGCTGATTCTACAGAAAAAATATTTTACACATTCAATTTTAACAAAAGAAATGAAGAGTAAATAGTTAACAATAGTTTTGTTTTAAAGTACTATATAAATTGTTAATGCATATTGAGATGAAATTCGAGAAATGAAAACAACTGTACAGAAAAAATATATAGTTTGAAATTTTCATCATGGGTTGTTAATCCCACCATGAAACAATATCGATAGGTGATTGAGGTACGTCGCCAGCAATACTACTTATACGACTATCGACAGTTAACATATGTTGACCATCATCAGGAGATGACCATGATTGATAATAATAAGCAAGATCTATAGGATTATGTCTTGAACGAATATTCTCGACTCTTTGATCATCATCGTCAATGTTCATTGAAAAATCACCATCGGTATATGCATCAAGATTGGGCACAGCTGCTGTTACTTCGGCTATATCAGCTGAAGACCATGTTAATGTACATGAAGTATGATCAACTCGACGAAAAAAATTATGTTCCAAAGCTCGATTAGCTGTTGGACGAAGACTTTGTTTGAATGATAATAATGACTAGTTAATAATAAATTATACATAATCATTTTTTTTTCGAAAAATAAAAAAATGAAATATACTCGAAGTAATTCAAAGGCACAATTATCTTCAAAACGAACAAGTCGTTCAAGTGTAATAGTCGATTGAGAAAAATTTTCAAATGCTTCTCTTCCAATCGGAGACTCATTTGGCCATTCATCTTGATTGGGTAAACCCATTAAACTAAAAATATTCTTGATTATAATATTCTATTGATATTTAAATAATGATGTCTTACAGAATAATACGACGTAATTGACGACTTTCAGATTTAGCAGCAAATAATGGTCGTCCTAATGCCATTTCACCAAGAATACATCCAATACTCCACATATCAGCTGATGTACAATATGGTGATGAAAGAAGAATTTCTGGTGCTCGATACCACATTGTTACAACCTAAATTTTTAATATGCATCTCAATATAGTCATATTATGAAATCAATTATTTACCACGGTAGTAAACACTTTATGTTCATGGTATTCTCGAGCAAGACCAAAATCAGCCAATTTTAATATACCTAAAATTAGATATAAGACCAATGTATTGTTTCATTTACTAAATCTTTTTTATTCAAAGCAAACCATCATGTGTAATAAGAATATTTTGTGGTTTAATATCACGATGAAAAATAGAATGACTATGAAGAATTGATACAGCTGTTAATAATTGTTGAGTAAAATTCTAAAGAATGAAAATATAATGTAGTAATTTTTAAATCAAAGAAAAATTGTATACTCGAATTTGATTAATATCTAAAGGATTATGTAATTTAAGATAACGTTCAAGATCTCGTTCAACATGTTCAAAAATAAAATACATATTTTGTGTATCAATATTTGGTGGTTCAATAAATACGTCTTTTAATCTATTGAAACAAATAATAAGTATTAAATTTTGAAAAAAAATCTTAATACACATATACTTAATCAAATTATCACTATCAGCCTTTCCAACACGTTTTAATAGAGCAGCTTCACGAATTACTGGAGCCGGTAAACCATTACGAGTACGTAATATACTCATCTTTTTAATAGCAACAGTTTCATTGGTTGTAACATTTCGACTTTTAAATACACATCTATAACAAAGAAAGAATTTTATTTAAGCAAATTTTATATTTCACAAAATTCTTACCCATAAGCACCTTGTCCAATAACTTCTCCTAATTCATATACATCCGATTTAACAAGAAGAAGTCTTGCCATGGTTGTTCAGGTCACACGGATACGTTCAAATTGACTGACGTAAGTTTCATTCAACGATGAAATATAGGAGAAAACAATATATAGATGAACTTTTGTTGAACGAAAAGAAAAATGGCGATGTATAGAATAGGGAAAAACAATGATGCGAATAGAGGTGAATATTTCTTTGCTTTGCATTCATTCGTTGAAAAAATGGATACACATATATCTTGATAAACATGCAATTGACGTTCATGACTTGAATTCATGATTGTTTAGTCATATCAGATAAAAGGATTAGAATTTAACAAAAAATATTTTTATTTTATCATTTTGTCCTACACTACAATGTGTAGTTAAAAAAAAATATTAGAGAAAAAATTAAAATGTATCACAAAATTATTTGAAAAAATATTGTTTCATATCTTTAACAATTAATGTTTCATTATAAGAAAAAAAAGACCATTGTTGTGTTTTACTTGTTTGATTACATTTTTCCATAAAAATCATTTTACTTTCTAAATCACAGTCTAAACATAAATGTGTTGATACATGACGAATATGATAAGAATTTATGTCGTATATAAAATGTTGATTACCACGCATTCCTATTCATACATTTATTACAATCAAAAAGATTAAATAAAAAAGATTTTACTATTACCATGACATGTAAATAAGACAATAGGTGCACGTTTATCTTGTTTAGGTACATCGAAACATAATTCACGACCATGTGGTCGAATATCTGGACGCCAAGTAAGTTCAAACTGCTGAAATACAAAAAAATAAATTATACAAATGATGTGCGTATGTATTACTTGTTCACCACTTAGATCACGATGATCTCTCAGACATCGATTAAGACCAAATGTTGAATGTTCCCTAGTATATTTTGTATCTATACATAATAGAGTAGCCATACTTCGAATCTAGATAATTTCAAAACTTAGCGTAAATATAAATATATTTATTACTTCTCCTTCCGCATATGGAGATAAAGCAACTGGTGGATAATTTTGAACCAAATCGTATGCAACATTCTCCATAAACCTATTATACAAATATGAAATAAAATATATTATTTAAATATTAATCAAGATATAATATTCATAAGTACCATTTAAATGATTTACATTCTAATTTTTTACGTAGTTGAAGTTGTTTTTGAATATTACCTGGAATTAAATTTCTAAATAAATAAGAGATAAAATTATTTAATAACAAATAAAATCTTACTTCATATGTGTATCTCGTTTATAAATATATTCAGCATATTCATCCATCCAAACAGCTGCAACTCGTTTATGATTCTATAATGTATAAAGATCAAAAACAATTTCTTCAATGAACTTTCATATATATTACTTTTGATATATAATTATTAAATATAAAACCACTATGTGGATTAAATTCACGATAAATATGACCAACTCTTGAACATGGAGCATCAACAAGTCGTCCACCACATTGCCAAATTTTAAATGAAATTTCATATTGTTCACCACCCCATATCTCGAGACCTTCATCATAACCACCTAATTCCCAAAACCATTTTTGACTAATTGCAAATAGACCACCAGCCATAACTGGATTACTAGAAATATAGATATTTTATATAATAAAGAATTTTAAAATTTTACTCGAATGGTTCTGATGAATTTTCTGCATGCGTAGATAGTAACGGTAATCGTTTATAATACATATTCCAATCAAATGCACCACGAGCACCTGATAATCGAAGAATAAATTTATTTAATTAGATATATATATTACTTTATTTTCTAACCTTCATCTTGAGCAATATAAGCAAAATTTTCCCATTTAATTATATCAATAAATTGACAAACACTTGTTTTATAATTCAATGCAATTGGTTCAATTAATGGTGGTAACCAGTTAATATTAACCTCGATATGTGAATCAAAAAATATCAGTATATCACCTTTTGCTTTACGTGCACCAGCTAGTCTTGCACGAATAAGACCTTGACGTTTATGAAGACGAATAACACGTATCTTTGTTAGATTAGAAATATGAACATCAAGTGCTTTTTTTAATTCGTCTATATACAAAATTTAATTTAAAACTTCATTGTCTTTAATTTGATATTTACCTTTATTACTATTATCATCAACAAGAATAATTTCTTCTAACAGTGTAGCTGGTGTTCGATTTAATATACTATGTATCGATCGAATCAATGTTATTAAATGTTCCTCATGAACAGGAATAATGATACTAACCTATAAATAAAATTATATATATATACTGAAATTAATCTAATATTATAATTTACAGTAGGTAATTCAGCTAGATATAATCTTTTTTTACAACTATACAAAATAAGACGTTATTTAAAATATAAATGAAAAAAAATGATATTACTCTGGATGACGAATATCTTTAAGTGAACGATCAAGTGAAATCTTATTCGAAATAAATGCATTAAAACCATTTGCTCTATAAAGTCGTTCAAATTCAGGATTATTACGATCTTGCGAACTTGGTTCAACTCCACTACCACCTTCACCGAGTCCTTAATCGAAAATATAACAATAAGAATTATAATAAATTTACTAAATGAAAAACACCTGTCCGAGCATTTTCGCGAGCTATTAATTCATAATCATGCCAGTCAATTTTTTCCAATGTTTTTTCAACAATTTCTTCTCCTAATAATTGAGAATGTATTCTTGTTCTAATAGTTCTATTAATTATTTCATTGTTAGATTGTTTAGTATCATCTTCTTCTACTTCTCTATCAGTAAAATCATATTCATTCTCAGATAAATTCTCTGAATAATTATTAATTAAATAAATAATAAAAAATATAAATATAATAGATATGATTAATATACGATTCCGTCGAAATTGAATCGACATTATATACATTCATTTAAATCATATCTAAAAGACAATTTTTTGTATAATCAAGATGTTCTATTTATTTATAAGAAAAAAAAGCACATGTCTTGTAAAGATAATTATTTTTTGCCTTCAACCATTATTAAATGATAGCCAAATTTTGTTTTAACAAGAGATGATATCACAGGTTTAGCTAATGTACTAACAGGAAGAGCAAATGCTGCATCTTGAAATTCACCCACCATTGATCCACGTGTCATCCAACCAAGATCACCCTGAAAAAATGCAAAAATATATCTTTGTATATAAATGATTTCTTTTTTTTACTCCATGTCGAGCTTTATCTTCAGAATAATTACGTGCTACTTCATCAAATTTCATACCAGCATTAAGTTTTTCTAATGCTTCCAATGCTTTGGATTGTTTTTCACAAAGTATATGTCGAACCTAGTGAAAGAAATTCATTCAATACGTCAATATCATATAAATATTTATTTACTTTGACTGATGTACCACCTTTATTACCACCACCTGATGCTTCACCTGAATCACCATCAGCAGATGCTCCCTTGCCTTTCCCTTTTTTGCCGGACATTTTATTTTCCCTGACAATATATACTGATTTGATAACCTTTCAAACAACTATAATTTTGTGTAACAGATGATTCAGCAACGCGTAAAATGGATTTGTTAAATTGACTAATCAATAAAAAGGATGTCAGAAGAAAATATTCATAGGTGCATTTTAGCGACATCCTAATGTGTCATGTTAAATATTATAAAAACGAAAAGTCATTTCGATCAATTGATATTATAATAATTACATTTCAATAGTAATAGAAAATATCTCAACTCTTATATTTTTTTTTATAAAAATTTTCGAACAAATCATCTATTTTCAAATACGCTGTAATATTGTTTAATGTTCATTAGTTTTCGTATTCGATGAAAATATTACTATAATTATCGATCGAATACAATTTTTAATAAAAATTTTTTATTTAGATGTATATTTGATATACTTATATGGCTCATAATATAATACATTACTATTCTTTAGAAGTATTTGTTTAGCAAGAAATTCAACTAGTATTTTGTAAGAATCTATATTCAATACCAGCAAAAAAACTCATCAATATCTCGTAAATTTCTTTTCTCTGTCCTTGCTTTTATAGGAATATGAATGTAAACAAAATCATATATAATTTGATATTGAAAAAAAGAAATTTTTTTTTTGCATTGATTAAACGATATCGTTTTCAATGGTTGTATTTATTTATTCGATAATTTAAATGCATCTTGATATGGTTCTCTTGAAAAAGAAAATGATTGATTTTATAAACGTACTATTTATTGTTAAGCGAAATGAAATCGATTCCACTAAATTTCTTTTTTAAGATGAATTGAAGTTATAAAAAGATGAGAGTTGTTGAAATAATTATTTGCACAGACGTACGCCCTTGATAGTACTACTCAATGTCATATGTGTACATTCACATGAATGACTTTGAACTCATTTCGAAGACAGACAATTCTATGTGAACATTTTTTTTTCTTAACAATTGTGATTAGACAAGAATCAGTATCATACATATAGCTTTGTGTCTAGAACAGATGTATGATTATAGATATACTCTGATATAATATGTAAAAAGATACTTCAAATAACAGTTACATATGCTTCTTTAATCATAATTGTCATCATACAATCATTAATTCATTCGAGCTAATATGCTAAATATCATTTTCTCGTTTATTTTTCTTGAAGAAGAGAAGAGATGTATATGATCACTAGAAATGATATAGAAGAAAAGAGAAGAAAATAATAGCATTCTCGCTATTGAAAGATCTCTATGTTCACATTGTTATGACAAATTGTATATAGTACAAGTCATTCGATGATCAATATATATACATGTTTGTATGACGACATTTTTAACGAGAGTACATTGTCGACAAACATAAGTAAATCATAAGTATGTAGTGAAGTTATAACGATAAAATAGTAGTCATAAAATAATCTCTATGCGAAAAAGAAAAATGCTCCTTCGATTTTTTTTACTTTATCAAACGTCTGTGTAATCTAGACTAGTTTTCATTACTAAAAAATATATCTATTGTTCTCTTTCTATTACTTTAACGATCGATATTCCTATAATGCGATCATTTCTTTACATTTGAATCACATTTATATATTAAAAGCAACAGCTTGTATTCTTATTCTTGATTTTTATTCTTCTTTTTCTTCATCTTTGTTCATTTTCGATCTGTTTGTTCATCTATAGAAATTTTTGCCTTTATACAATTTCATAAAATACAAACAGTATTATGGAATAGAATGAGTTATGACATAAGAACTTTTTCTTCTTCTTCTTCTAGTTTGCATAAAAACAATAGAATAGTCAGGTTGACGTAGTTTGTTATTCGTGCATATGCATACTAGATGTCATATGTACAAGAGACATACATATAAAAAGAATGTATTTGTAAACATCTTCACTATGTATTGTATAATCATCATCGTCATCAACTGACATATGATTGACCAAATGGGATATATTGTATTTTAGTAATGTTGACGTGATCTTTTTTTTATTTTAATCAAGACTGACACAAGCAACAATATAGACTCAAATGCAATAACGACATATTCAATTCCTTCGATGCCATTAAACACTATTCAAGGTCTGTTTCTTTCTTTTTTCTCTTACATATGTGACATCATCCTATCATATATAAATATACATGTAATAATCAACTCTTACTATGTCGTATTATTTCTAGGTCAGATTGGCAGTAAGTAAGTAAGTAAGTAGAGACAATAATCTCATATCATACATATACAAGCACACACACACGTACATGACTCGAGGCGGCTCAACATGAAACAAAGAGAGACGAGACATTGAAAAGAATTACTTTTTAGTGTTTGAGGATATATATATATGCAATGATTATTGTCAAGCCTAGAAAATGAATTAAGTCTAAGGACAGATATATATATATTAAAATGACTACAAAGAAGATAGTTACTGTTACATTGCATTAAATTTAATCATAGATCGATTATCTTGAATAACTAATCGATATTATTTTATCAACATTTGTTTTTTCATCTTTTTTTTCCTTCTTTATACATATATGTATACACGAAATCAGATATGTCATTTTGTTCAAATTTTCTTTTCCTATCTCGATTAAGAGCATTTTTTTTATTGACGAACAAAAGAAATCACCTTGATGTGTTGAGAGTCTTCTCCTATTGGCATTTTCTTTTATTCGAACTATCAATGAACAGGTACTACACATACACGCTTACCAAACTAAAAGTGACAAAAAAAAATGAGAAGAAAAAAAAAGTGACAATAAGTGCTTATATGAAGAATCATCATAAGTAGTAACCGTTTCTATCATCTCAAGGCATTTACACTGTATGTATATTCAAAAGTTTATTTATGTTTCTTTGATGTAATAATCATTTTCTATCATATAAAAAAAAACTTTCGACTATTCGATTTGTTTTTTCACATAACAGTATGTATATATAATAGAGATTTCATCATTCATAATATAATAATAACTATTGTTCATATGTAATAAAATCGTTTTTGAATTCTTTTATATAAACCATATGAAATAACCTTCTGTTTTTTATCATCATACTTCTCTTTACTATTGTGTCCTACTTTACCATACAAATATATATATATATACATAGATTCATCTGACATAGTGAAATGATATCAATCATTATCATATATATATCATAAAGGAGATGAAGAAAGCTTTTTTTCTTCTCGACCGAAGGTTATCAAATTATTACTATGATTGCTAAGACCATACATTTGTGTTTAATCAAACCATCTCGACCATGTGTATATGTATGAGAGATTTGACGACAAATGAAAGGGGGGACAAGAGAAAAGAGAGGGAGGGAAGTAAAGAAAGTTCATTTATATGAATGTACTATGAGCAAAAAATTTGCTTCTCTACTTGATGATCATCCTTTTCATAAGTAACAACATTGAGTTATACTAAATAAATGGTGATGAATGAAGAGAATGAAGGACACTGAACATATATCAATCGTACTATTGTTAGTTCAAATAAATAGAAAGCGTGAGAGAGAAGCCATAATTTTCATGCATGTATGCATGCGACATACTTGAGAGCATGTATATATATATATATATATGGGTGTATGTGTGTACATATCGATATAATATTTATTTTTACTTTTTTTTTCTCATTGATATCTTAAGGTTTCCAAGTTGACAACTTGAAATCAGTATATACAACATTCATTTAATTTTCATTCTAGTTAGTACACGCAATCTTTATAATGGGTAATTGTATTGGTAAAAAATCTTCAATATATTATAAACAACGTAGACATTCGTCTGCAACGATTAATACGTCTACGAAATTATATTATAATGATCAACGACCTACAAAACAAGCTTCATCATTAGCATTAGCATCACTAGCAACATTGAATACATCATCAGAGCGGAGTAGCATTTTGCTGTCTCATATGTCCGATGCAAAAGAAACTAATATGGTTTTTAACGATAATGATGAGAGCAAAAGAAAAGTTATTCAATATTCGTCATCCTCACTCTTACCGACTATGACACCATCAACTAATGAGCAATTCGTATTCATGCGTACATCATCACCAACTTTGTCGCCTGTTCAATTATCATCTGAATGTTGTAAAAAAATTAAATCTAGCAATACGGTGACAGTTCTTAGTGAGAATAACATAAAGCAACCACTTTCATTGACAACAAACGAACAAGATATGACTATAGGACACCTGTTTAGCAAGAAAAAAGATATCAACAAAGAAAATGATAAGGAAAAAATGACCATAAACATTGAAATACATATGCCTGATGAAGATCAGAATAAAAGTCATCAATATTTTACAATTATTAACGATGAAAAACCATCAAATAATGAAACTATGATTGATACACAAGAAATAATACAAGGTAAATTAAAAAAAATATTTATTTATATATATATGTATATATTTTTGTTATTTAAGAATCACTTGATACTTCACGTTCACCATCTCTATTTGATTCTTCACTTTCATCTCTTTCTTGTAATACAACACCATTTTCATCACAAGATCGACTTATTCTTTCATCATCACCATCATCATCTTCATCAGCTATTCTATCATCAATTGGATCAACTGCGGTTATTCCTATTCCACCATGTTCACGTTCAACAAAAATAAATCATAATGGATCACGTTCATTAACTTATTCCGATCAAATTTATCTTAATAATCAATTATCATATTTATTTCCAACAAATGAAGTTTTTACAACAGTATTACCAACATCATCATCTCGTCATAATAATGATTTATTTATTAATGAATTTCATCAAAATATTGTTTCTCATAATTGTAAAATACTTAGTACAGTTATTGATAATGTTGTACAACAACAATTTATTCGTATTCATCAATGTTCAAAAGTTATTTTAATTGAACATAAAGAACTTGAATGTGAACATTTAAAGTAAATCATTTCGTATGACTATTATATGAATAATATATTAGTCTTTTCTTCTTTCATTTTTAGAGATGTAAAAAAATTTCATACACCATCATTAATTTTTGATGATCAACAAAAAAATGTTTATATAACAAAACATGCACATACGCTTGGTCTTCAATCGGTCACATGTATAACGAATAATGTAACACGTTTACCAAAATTATTTTCATCATGTGATCATTGTTCATTATTACTTTCCGGTTCGAAACTTAATAAACGTTTACATCCATTTATTCTTGTTAATACAACACATAATCTAGTAGAAATGTGTTTTAATGAAACAAATAATAATGCAATATTTGGTTATATATCACAAAAACATCCAACGAAAATTAAACAAACAATTATAAATAATTCGAAATTCGCATATTCATATGATCTTGATATTGGTCATTCAACATTTTATTTTGTTTTACGTATACATTCATGGCCACATGAATTACGTCAAATCTATGAACAACGTCATCGTTTATGGCCGATTAATACAGATAAATTATTTGATGGTACTTGTTTTATTCGAATCAATACGACTGAACAAAATATACCGACAATAAATAAATGTCTTGCTTGTGAAAAAATGCTTTCATCATCATCCGATTCAACTTGGTCGTATACATATACAGCTATTGAAGCAAAACTTGTTGCAGCTATGTCCGATGATCAAATACGTTTTGCATCGATCATCTGGAATTATTTGAATGGAAAAACACACGGCGAACTTCCATTTCGTATATTTAAACATACACTTTTTTATTTCTTTGAACAATATTCATCCGATTGTTTTATATCCTGTGATTTGCTTAGTCATGCACATCTTTTTACTGATTTTCTTTTCAATTGTCTTCAAACAAAATCCATTCCTCATTATTTTAATTCAAATTATAATCTTTATACTGATAATTTATCAACAACATTAATGAGTTCAATATCAATTAAAATGACATATTTAGATTTAAAAAGTTTTTCTATTCATCTATTACCAACATCATCATTGTATCTTTATCAATTAATATATCTTATACAATTTCAAACAAATTTTTTACAATATCTTCTTGCATGTACATCATCAAAAACAAATTCAATTCAAACAATACTTGATACACATGAACTTGTGATAAAACAATTATCATTAGGTATTAAAACATATAAACGACAATTAGATACAAATATTGCCTTGAAAACACATAAAACATTGACACTCGATTGTTTATATAGATATCAAGAAGAAAATGTACAAATTATACTTGATTATCTACCATTACTTCGAGATAAAGAACCTTCGTTACTTATTCATTCACTTTGGTCTATGTTTATTCAATATTTTAATTGTTTATTTGATGATCTTTTTACTTCTTAGAAAGAAATCAAAATAAAACATGCATATATACATATATCGAGTTCTTCCATGATAAATACAAGATATTTTTTATCCAGAGATAGATTCTAAATGTCCGAAGATATAATACAAAGAGAAGGACTCTCTCAGTTTTCATTGTATAAGTTTGTACGACTCTGAAACATTAAGCTTGTTCTCAATGAACAACATTGTTTGCTTTCGCTTTTTCAAAATAATCCATTTTCTCTTGTATGTATTTCTATTTGAAGAAAATACTCTATTCAACTAAAATAATATTTCAATTACAATTTTATCGTGTTCATTCATCTCTTCATAAATAGAAATATCAATTGATTCAAAAAGAATAAATTGAAAAGATCGATATCTATCCTTATATATTATTCAGCTTGTTTAACGGTTAAAATATTAGTTTTAATGCTTACATATATATTGTTTAATGACATATAGCATTTTGTTATGCAAAAAAAAAAAAGAATATAAATTATTTAATATTGGAATGAGAATCGAAAGAGGAGAGAAAGAAACAAGTTTTGTTTTTTGTAAAAAAATAGAAGATTAATCATACAATACACAGAATAAACAAAATGAGAAAGATTGAAATACATGATTAGTACGTTCATTTATGACTGTAAAACAAAGACATAGAAGCAGAAGAAAGAAAAACGTTTTTAATATTATAAAACATGCAATAATATTGCTAAAGATAATTAAGAGGCTCTATTTTATTGCACATATATATATTTTTGTGTTTTTGAAAAAATCTATTTAATCTTTTGTTCTAACAGCTAGTTTAATTAATTTTAATAAATCACGAATGTTCTTCAACATTATCATAAAATTCATTATTTTCATCTTCTTCAGGCAATTCACTAATTGATTTAGTACTTTCATCTTCTTTTGCTACCATTTGTGTACGGCAATGTTTAAGACCTTTGAATAAACAAAAAAAAAAATATTATATTTTACATTAATTATATTCTTTAATTACCAGAACAATAGAAAATAGTCAACGCTCCTAAAAAAAATTCATAAGAATATAGTTATAAAAAATAAAGATAACTATTAAAAATAATCAGCGAATGACATACAAATGAATTAAGCTAAACCCAAGGATTCCCCCTTGTAACATCGAAAGTAAAAATGTAGAAAATACAAATATCGAAATGTAAAAACGTCGAATAGTAGAAATATTAATGAAAAAGCGTAGGTGGGTGGTAGTGGCATAACAAGAAAAAATGAGTCTCAATCCCTATTCTTTGTCATCTAAAGGGTAAAGCTCTGTCCTTAACTACTGTATGATTACGCACCTAGTAGGCGGGTGAGGGTATGGGCCTAATCTCCGTCTCACACCCTTACTGACCCTCAAACGTGTTGATACAATGTATCAACGATATACTTAGGGTCTAATCAAGCCTTTGAAACTTCTTACCAGATTTATATCACTAGAAGTTGATTCATTAATTCGAAATCTTTTCGACATTTTATTTTCGATATTTTATTTTCCAATCAAATTAGGGATAGCCAATCCAAGATTCTCAGTATTTCATCAATCAGATTCACCCTCGGGCAAACTAACAATGTTAAGCGATTTCACATTTTTTACTAATATATTACCTTTGCTTATCGTTACAGAATATGTAATTAATATAATCTAAATTTAGATATTTTTTCGTTGAGAAAAACTCAAAATAGATTTACATATATAAGCTATTGAAGTTATTTTATGAAAAATATCGAGATTTTGGATCATATAATAGATACATACCTAATGCTTGAGTTTTTTCATCAATATTAGCAATTTTTTCACGAAGTTTTCGTTTTTCGTTTTCATCGGTTTCAACATTTTGATATTCATGTAACATTTCTCCACGAATATGCGAATTTAAATCGAGTTCATGTTGTAAACGAGATATCTATAGATAAATAATTCAATATAAATTTTTAAAAATTATTCTTTTAAAACTAACTTCACTATCAATTTTTTGTTTTCGTTCTTCAGGTGTTAATTCAGGGTATAATTCTTGTCCAAATTCTTGTGCTTTTGCATATATAATTGTATCATCGACGGATTTCTCATGAAGTAAATGCTCAAGACCTTGAACATCATTATTTTCATCTAACAAATATTGCTAAAATATAAAAAAAAAAATTTTTATTTTTATTAAAAGAATTTTGAAATTTTACTGTAATGATTTGACGTAAATCTGCCTCAGGATTAGTTTCATTAGGTTCTAAAAGAAAAGATAAAGTTAATTCTTTTGATGATTAGTATTTATTCGAGCAATTTAAAAATAAGAATTAGCAATAATTCTTAAGCAGTAAAAAAATATTTTTCTGCAATTAGATATTACGAAATGGATAATAATTAATTGATTAAACTTCAGTAATAAGTTTATATGTGAGCAAGAATAAATTACTGTTTGATCAAAGCTTTTTTAGCTTTAAATGGCCTGTCTCACTTTCTTTTTGCACCAATTGCTACATTTTTTGTCTGTAGTATAGCTTTGCAATATTTCAGTCTTATAGACAGTCCGATGATGTGTATGAGTGTGGATAGAGATACAAGACACTCATCTTACACCCACATCCTCATAATCAATCTCACTGGTAAACATAAAGTTCTCTTTTATTTTACAAATGATGACAATATTTACATAATAAACAAATGGGAGAGAAAAATCCAAAATACTGCGGAAATTAACATAAAATGTGAAGGGAAAATCATAAAACGATAAGAACGATTGGTCAAAACCAAGAGGCGTAATAAAATTGCCCAGTCAATATAATTATTGCTAAGTCAATATTATAATCGCTATACCGATTATTGCTCATTCGTATTATGTATTGCTAAATTAAATTTTACTCTTTTTTTTTTTGTTAATTAAATAAATCTGTACCTGAATCTGATGGTGAACGTGTTTTCTTAATAGGATTTGTTTCTTGAGTAGCAGGTAATCGTTTAGATTTAAATTCCCGTATTTTACTGTAAGCTGATGAAGCAGCACTTGCTATTTTTGAAGGTGCATGAGCAGGTACATTTGTTGTTATTGGCTTTTTTGTTGGCAAAGGTGATGAACTGCTTAATGATTCATCACTTTTTGATAATTCTGATGTTGCTGAAAGACTAGGTACTAGATTTGTTGTTGTTTGATTAGAATTTTTGTTTCCAAATGCACCACGAAATGATCGACGTGCTGTAGAATCAAGTGCAGAAAAAGCAGCAGCTGCTTTTGTTGAAAGACGATTTGCAGCTGTTGTTGTTGTAGGTGTTGTTGTAGGTGTTGCTGGTGTTGTTGTTGTTGCTGCTAGTGTTGATCGATTATTATTATTTGGATTTGAAGTTAATATTATATCAGGAGTACTTTTTATTGAAATTGATTCTATATTATCCATTAGTATGTTAGGAGGTGGAATACTTGAATCACTAATTTCAATATTAACTACATTTTTTAAATCATCATCTGAAGTTGTTGAGATTAGATTAGTTTTTACATGATTTGGATCATGTGTACAAATTGTGTCTGCGCTAAATTTTTCTTCACATTTTTTATGTATTGTCATTAAACAATCACGACATTGACGACCTGATTTCATCCAAATTTTTTTACCACAACAACTGCATAGTGTAGAAGTTGTAAATGTTTTATCTTCAAATATATGATCAGTTGGTCTAAATACAAAGAAAATTCAATTTCGTTTTTTTCTATAGGATAAAAAATGATAGATCGTTTGACTTAGATTATACGCATTTTGCCTTTTTTAGAATTCAAACAGTAGTGTCAGACTTAAATCAGTTTCTAAACATGATTCTATTCTAGTAGCGGATCATCAAAATAATTGCCCATTTACACCTCTGCTTTATTCATCATTCGGTTTTCTTTTATAATTATTCTTCTTTTTGTGTGTCTAATTAAACGTGTCTATTGCTGATGAGGTAGATATGCTTATTATTTTTGTTTGAAAATAAAATTACTTTCGTGTAGGTAATTCTTGTTCTTCATTGATAACATTAATATATTTTAATTGATCTTGTTTCCTTTCATCTTCTTTTAATTTTGTTGATATATCATGTAAAATTGGAGCATTCACAATAAATTGTTCTTTCTTTTCTTGAGGATTTAATTTTGCTTCAATTTCTGGTTTATGTTTTATATTTATTGTTATAAAACCATTAGCTAAATTTTCATCATAACCTTTATGACTACTTAATTCTAGTCGTTTTTTGCTAAAATAAAAGCAAAAAAAAATCTTCGTTAGTGATACATTCGATTGGAGATTAAAGTATAAATATTGATTAATAATTTTTTCTCATGCATATTATTTTTATAACGTAATTTTACCTTTCAGAATCTGTCAAAGAAGCATTTCTACAGAGAAGAAATATGTTCATGAACGTAGGTATTTATATATATATATGTACGTAAAAAAAAGAACGTGTATGAATAAAAACTTACAAATTAGGTTTTGGTGAATAAGCTGATCGAAAATTAAGTGTCACTTGAGTTTCACGTTTATAACTCATATGAGCATCAAGTACTATTTCAGATAAGGCAACAGTAGCCTATATAAACAGAATAGAATATTGCTTGAGTTTTCTTATATCATAGAAAAGTTACTTACATAACCAAGTAAAATAAGTTTTTTACCAGGATTTGGTACATCACAATCCAATGGTGGTTTACACCATAAACAAATATTAAGATATTGTTCATTTGGACCTACTTGAAAATCGAATTTACTATCAAATTCGATATACTAAATTAAAAACAAATATATTTATATATATATTTTGGTATTTATATGAAAACAAACCGGTTCTGCTTTTCGAGTAGCAGTTGGTTGAGCATGAAATTCTTGTAAAATATCTGTATTCATCATAATTAAAGTAATATCATTTGCAGAAGTTTTCTTTGAAAATAAAAAAAATTTATAAAAATAAAATTTACAATAAATTTATTTTACTGAATGTTTTGACTTTTTTGGTATATTAACATCTGGGTGTTTAAGAGAAAGCTCTGGTGTACTATTATTTTGTGATTGTTCTTCTTCATTATCCTGCGATTTAACTGGTAAACCAATTGAATCAGCAGATTTATCAAACTTAACTGAAGCTAAAAGAATGTTTAATATTATTCTTTAGTTACAAAACAAAAAACAAACCAGTCGGTGGTATAATTCGTTGACGTACAGTAATCGGCGGTGTTAAAGAAGCTAGATTTTCACTTCGAGTTGACAAGGTTGGAGAAGTTGATGTCTATAATAAATATTTTAATAATACAATAAATGATTTAAACTTTTTACCGGTTTTTCTGTTTCTGTTGTGTTCGAAGTTTCTGCTGCACGTTGTACTCTTACACTATGTAATATAGGTATACCAACAACAATCTGTATTTTATCTTCATTTCCACCTATTATTGTTGTTGTTGTTGTAGTTGCTGTTGTTGATGTTGATGTTGATGTTGATGTTGATGTTAATCCATCATTTGATGGAATAGGTGTTCTATGTTTAAGTAAACGATGTATTTGTTTTAGTGTTGTAATATCTTGACCTTGCATTTTAAGTAGAAAAACATTTTTATCTTCTAATGCAGCTTTTAATGTTGTTACATCATCAATTCCATTTGGTAGTGGATCAAGTTCATCAATTAAGAATTCTATTCGATCCATATAATTAACTTCTTTAACAATTAATTTATTTACATTTCGTTTTAATTCAATTTCTTTTCTTTTCCATTGATCACGATTTATATGTAAATAATCAGCACACATTTGTTCATTAATATTTATTGTTAAAAATACATTAACTGATGAAACTTTTTGTTTATCAAATATAGCCAATGGAATTGAAAGACGATCACAATATTTTATTGTTATATCGAATGTACCAGGTATAATATTATTTCCATTTGTTGATAAAACTTCTGTTGGAATAGATTGTTTTGATGTTGCAAAAAATGGTTGACAACGTATTTTATAACTTGGCCATGTTTGTTTACGTTTAATAGCACGACGTAATTGTTGTGTAATAAGTTGTGCTAATTGTGGACTTTCAACAGTAGCAAAATAAGATTTAACTTGAAAATCAATAAATGGTTCATCTTGAAATACACATAGCCAATGACAAAATGGTTCACGTCGAAATTCTAAACGTAAATGTCCTTGTATACGATTGACTTTAATAGATAAACGACATTTATGACCAAATAATAAAGTTATATCAAGTGTAACAGAAAAACCATCTTTATAATCTACATCAAGTTTAGCAACAAATCCCTGAATAAAAAAATCGATTATATTGTCTTTATTTAAAACTAGATATACTTTTATTAAATGGCGTTCATCACGTTCTTGTCGTTCAAGTTGAATATCACTAAATACTGGACACTCTTTTCCAATGGAAAAATTTTCTATCTAAATATAATTTGATCAAAATTTTTTTATAGATAATTCATGTATATAGAAATACATACGACTATATTTTGAAGAAATATTTTTGCTGTTCGACTATTTTTTAATTCTTTAAATTCTGTATTTAATTTATGCATCAAATAACGTCTCAGTCTTGAACTATCTTTTAATTCTTGAAATAAAAATTGAAATAGATAATTTACAGCATCAACAGCAGAATTTTTTCCTCGTTCATTCTATAAGCAAAAAAATATGAATAGATAGAATATTTTCAGATATACATTCACTTACTTCAGGTAATGGATTAAAAGTTTGATATTGTTCTTCTTGTTGTTCATTAATTACTACCGGTGAATATACTACATAGCGTGTATATAAATATAGCAATAAAGCAATTGTCGATGCACATCCCAATAAATAGCTGAGTATTATAATTAGTAAAAACATAATTGAAAATGAGCAAATTAATTCCTGTATCTCATCTTCAAAGAACAGAAAAAAAAACTAATTTGTTTTCAATTTCTCTTATAGTTTATAAGTATCTTGTTGTTTGTTGTTTGTATTCAAAATTCTTTGTTTATACACACACACTTCGAAAGCGTCATACAAAACTATACAAACACGTGGATGAAAGAGAGAGAAAAAAAAGAGAGAAGAAAGAAGAAAAAGAAAAAGAAATGAAATAAAAGCGCACAAAAGCGATCGTCATCCACCTCCAAGGTTTTAATACTTTCCATTTCTACACTACACACACACACACCTGATAGCGCATTTTTTTTTATGTACGGAAGAATCTTGCATCAATCAATATAATATTGTTTAATATCCCTTATATAGTTTTTTTGTTATATAAATATCCGAATGACAAACAACGTATTACATCAGTGATAATCTCTATGTACAATGAAATACAAAAAAAAAAGAAAAAGAAAGAAAGAGACGAAAGAAAGAGAGCTAAGAATCGTCGCTATGTTCTTCATTTTCTCACATATTCAACCGTACTAGCTATGAATGCGCACGAAAGAAAAAAAAAGAACCGTGAAAGAAAAAGAGAGAAAAAAAAAGGGAGAAACTGTTGTCTATTGTGAGATATGAAGATCACTGCGAGCATAACGC
>CAJNOI010000006.1:50802-71906 GCA_905250115.1 Adineta steineri | reverse complement strand
TGCATGTATGTATGTGTGTGTGTGGGTTTTGTTTTTCTCTCTTTTAACTCACACGAAAAAAAAAATGCATCGTGTATGTATATAAATATGAGCGATCAAGTCAAACTAGGATTTTGTATGAGCAAAGAAGCATCGTCAACATTCGATGATAGATGATGATGATGATGATTAAAAGTTGGTGGTGCATAACCAAATATTTGTGGAAATGATGTTGATGAGGACGGTGATGTATACGTTCGCTGAGAAGGAAAGTAGCTGTTCGTTGAATGATTTGTTGTTTGATATTGTGTTGGTGGATTAAGATCAAATGGTGCTAAATTTGGATCTATAGTTGCAAAATGACGACTTATATTTGTTTGATCATCAAGATATGTTGCAGTACTTGGTGGATTCACATTAGAATAATTTGTTAAATAAGATGATGCTGATGGAATAGCAATTGGATTAGGATTTGTTATTTGTGTTATAGATGATGTTGTTGTTGATGTTGGTTGTTGGACTGGAGGAGCTAAACCTGGAAATGGTCGTTGAATTCCAGACATAAATATTTGTTGTTGTTGAGGTGTGGAATCATTTGGTTGCCACAGATTTGGTGGTGGATACTGCTGATTTGCACGTGATGGTTGATTGGCTGATGGAACTGTTTCGATGATATGACGATACGAATCTTGTCGATAACGAAGAGCTAAAAGAAAAGAATATAAATAAAATTAGATAAATGTTTACAAATTGTTTTTTTCTTAATACCAGAAAACTAAACATGATATGATGATGAGTACTTAATGGAGGCTATTTACGTACTTACCTTGCCTCAGTTTCAAAAAAAAAAGACAGATTAATTTTAGGATAAGCATTATCAACTCATTAAGGATTATCCATAGAGGATGTCCGTACAAAAATCAAATGTATTTACTATTTCTAAGTTCCTACGACAATTTCGTATAAAATAATCTATAGTATATTCCTAGAAATTATAAATATTCTATACAAATCAAGCTTTCTATATGTAAAGATCAATTTCATCAACAATTTAACAGAAATAATATTTGTGACTATAAGACAATAAGTAGACTTTTTTCTCGTACTTATTAGACACTTGAAATTATGAATTCTTGGTTTTATATATGCTTATAACAAAAAAAGACCCAAATCTCTTGAGTGTGTACTAAATAAATAGTTTCGAGATAATAATAAAAAATATTAAACCCAACATATTGATTCAAACACGATCTATAATGTTTTTAATGATAGAAAAAGGATAGTTTAGGTATAATAAATAGAAAATACATTTTGAATGCAGTTATTCTTTAATACAATTTTTAAAATATTACTACAGCTACTACTACTACTACTAATAATAATCTATCTACTTGGAAATTAATCAAGAAAAATCAGATTGACCATTCCTGTCTTTTACAACGCTTAGTTTTAAAAATATTTATTACAAAAAGTTTTTTCCTTTCAATCATCTCGTCTTGTTTTTTGATTAGTCATTGTAGTCAGTCAAAGTCTTCTTATTGATTTCCGTTGTAATATGATTTCTCAAGCACTTAATCTTCTTTTCTTATTTTGACATCCTTTCTAAATAGTACCGTCGCTAGCAAATACTGAACAATTTTTATTTTTGTTTCACTTGATTGTAAACAAAATGATAGATATATTCATGTTATAGAAAAGCAACGTGCATATATTTTCTTCATTTTTCTTTTTCTTTTATTTCAAAAAACTAGAAGACAAAAAGAAGTACTACATTTGATTTATGCCCATTTATATAAATAATTATTATTATTAATATTCATCGTTTTTGGAGCTTCAGGTATTACTTGATATGTATAAATACGATCTATAAACAAAATATATATGTTTATATTTATATATTCTTTAAACTCATAAACTCATTTATCTAACGGATATTTAATTAAGATAATTTTCATTTATTTAACTTACTCGGATCGAGATTAGGTGAACCATTTGAATTGAGATTCGCTGTTGGATTTATATTTGCATTAAGTGAATTATTTTGTTGTAATAAACTATTGACATTATTTGTACCATTATTATTTGTATTTGTTAATAAAATATTTCCAGTTGTTGATGATGATGATGATGGATGATTTAAACTTGCTGATTCTTCATATGTTCGTTTAAAAAAACTTGCTTGTAATGCATTAAATGGTAATATACGTCGTTTTGGATCATATTCAAGCATTTGTTGAACAAGTTCTTTAAATTTGATATAATCTGATACGGAATGATTAGGTTCGCCAACACGACGACCACCTGGACCACCAACATCAACACCAAGTATATCATGTAGTTTACGTGTACCTGGTGTTCGATACTATTTAAATATATATATATACATAAAATAATTGTTTTATAAATATTCTTATTTTTATTTACCCTTCTTTCTTTACTCTTTCGTGGTGTCCATGTATTATCCGGTAAGCGATCAAAAAATCGTTTTGTTTTTGTTCCTTGTTCAAGTATATGAGTAGGTGGCATACCAAGTACTTCAACAATTTTCATCATTTGATCGAACTAAATTTAAGAAAAAAACAACAATAAATCGATCTAATAATAAATTTTGTTTTTGTCATAGAACTTACTTCATTTGTACCACTAAATAATGGTTCACCTGTATGCATTTCAACAAGAATACAACCAAGACTCCACATATCAATAGCCATATCATATGGAATACCAAGTAATACTTCTGGTGAACGATAAAATCGACTTTGAATATATTGATAAAGCTAGAAATAAATTTTTTTTTGTCTTCTACGAATCAAATTCAAATAAATCACACATACACGTTGACCAATTTGACATGAACTACCAAAATCAACAATTTTAATTGCTGATCGTTTTGGATTAACCAAAAGTATATTTTCAGGTTTCAGATCTAATTAACAAAAAAAAGAAAAGTCATAGGTTCGTTTTTTTCTTCTTCTTTCGTGTCTTCTTATTTTTAAATTACATACCACAATGAAGGACATTTAATTCAGGTTGAGATAGGAATAGTAATGCTGATAATAATTGTAACGCAAATTTACGTGTTAAATTAAGTGATACACCACGAAAATTTGTATTACGTAATAAATCATATAAATTATATGATAATAATTCAAATACAAGACACAAATGATTACGAAATGTAAAATTTCGTCTTAATTTAACTAGAAAATCAAATTAATGAATGAATGAAACTGAATAAAATCAAAATTTAATCTATACCTATATAACCATTATTATCGATATCATGTTGATTCATTAATTCTAAAAGACGTACTTCAATTTGGGCTTGTGAAAGAAATGGTCGTTTATTTTTGATTATTTTTATAGCAACGTATTCACCATCAATATGATCGAATGCCTTAACAACCTAGAAAAAAAACGAAGTTTTTTTTTAATTTGTAATTTTATATATATAATGCTTTTTTTTGTTATATTTACCTGACCGAAACTGCCTTTTCCAATAAGACAATCAACAGTGTATCGTTCAAGCCATACTTCACCAGGTCGTACAATATAATCATGATTTTCATCATCAAATCCATCATTTAAATTTCGTTTTTCTTTTTTATGTAAACCATTATTATCTTCAATTACTTGATTATTACTACGTTTCTTCTTTTTTGCATAATAAACCTAAGAATAAAAGAAAAAGAAAAAAAGCATTTTAGTAAAAACCATAAGAAATAAAATAAAAAAAAGTTTATTTCATTAATACTTCATAATTCGATTGTAATTCAGGTGATATACGACCTGTTGATGATGGTAAAATATCATAAAGATAACTAGTTGAACTACCATATGCTGAACTTCCATCAGTATGACTACTTGCATCTGATGAAAGATGATGATTACGATTAGTACCGTTCGATAAATATTGTTCATAACTGAATGGTGTTACCCATTCAGTATAAGGTATTTGCATGTATTGCATTGTATTCGTTTTTGTTTAACTCTTACGTAAACGTTAATCACGCATAAAAAAAGAGAAAAGGAAAATCTTCACTACAAATATCGTTAGAACAGATAGACCATATCGGGCGATAATCAATCATAAACAATAAGCCTCGACCATCGAGGTTGATAATAACGACTTAAAGGATATTGTTATTGTTTAGCGATATACTAAAACGAATAAGATTTGAAGAATAAAATATAATTAACAGCTGTTGTTCCCTTTTTGTAGATTAATACACTTCAATGACGCTCACGGTCATTGAATTGCATCATATTCGCACAATCGTATCTTTCCTTAATGTATATAGAGATGACCCGAAAGAGGACGCATTCGACCATCACAATCAAACATTCGCATTTATATATACCGCAAAAGAGAGAGAGAGAGGGGGAGAGAGTGATAGAGAAAGAAAAAAGCGTACGTAAAAAGATATTATCATTGTAGCCATCTTTGTTTTGTGTGCTCTCATTTTTTGTGCATCATGAATATGTACACTTGTACATCATGATCATCACCATGCAGAACGAAGAAAAAAAAAGGGTGGAAGAGAATATACATACATATACATATATATATGTAGAATACTGAATGATATTTATATAACATATAATTTATATATATACGGTTGAATAAGAAAAGAAAAAAAGATTTTACCTCATTGATATGTTTGTATGTTTTAATGAGATCAACACTCAATTTACGAAGAGGTGCTTCGACTGGATCGCGATAAGCGGTCATTGCTGGCATCATCATAACGATAATATTCCATAATTATAACACTTCATTTTCATATAACACAATAGATCCTATTGAGAGAAAAAAAGAAAGAAAACAACAAAACATAAGTATTTATTTTTATTTTTTTGAATATAAAAAAATAATTTGTTTTATACTAAACATACATAGATGTTAATCGTTTTGTATTGCTTGTTAAATACAATAATTGAATGAAATACTTGTAAGTAAAAACAAATAGAAGTTTAGAATAATATTAAGAAATTTTGTGTTGAGAATAATGAATAAAATCGATCAATAAACCGCACAGATAAAAATAAACGATGTCAATTTTAATATGGGTATATTTATATATATATAGATATAGATGACAATATGTATTATAAGTGCAGATGATAGGATCGATCGTGTGACGATCTAAAATAAAATGAATATTTATATAAATATATATCATATGTTTTCAATTGCAAATGTTTGACTCATTCATTATCGTTTATGCCTGATTCATGAGATCTTGAGACGAAAGAGAGAAAAAAAACACAAAAGGAAGGAAAGAAATGGTGGTAACAGCAACAAACAAAGAACTTCAATTTGACTGGATCATGCATTCACCTAATGATCGCCATTCAACCGGAGCATTTTATAGCCTCATTGATGGTATAGATCAAAAGTTGAAAAAATATTTAATCGTTTTTTTCATTGATATTATATAAACTTATACAAGGTTCATATCTATTATCAATCATACATTAAAAATAATGTTATTAAAAATTTACTTTTATTTTATCAATATAAAAATATCAGTTAATTAGTGACATCTTCAGGATTGATTGATATAATAGATAATATAGAGTATATGTATATTGTACTTACTAGTACTTTAACGGCATACTATCATATTCAATTACATTATAGTTTTAAATAAACATTACATTTTTTTCAGTAGAAATTATATTTTAATGTCGTATTAGTTGAAAATAATAATCTATTCGGTTTATAAGAGAATGCATGGAACTAACTATGCCATTATTTCTCTTGCTCTCTCTCGTTCTCTTATCATTATTGCTATTGAAATGGAAAGAATGAAAAAATTGTTTATGAAAATATTCGAGATAATCAAAAAATCAAATGATTATAAATTTAAACTCCTCATATTTAAATCTCTTCAATTGTTTCACCTTATTTTTGTTTTTCAACAAGATTTTGAAGTCACGTAAGAAAAATAGATGATTTTAAATAAACATAAAACTAAAATATTTAATACATATTTACATCACTATTTCATATAAAGAAGGTTTCGATAATTTTGTTTATCTCATCGAAATATTTTCACGTAAAATAATGTTTATTTGTATCATTGGAATGATATTTTCAAAACTGGAAAATATTCAAATATCAAAGTAGTTATCTATATTATTTCGACGAATAAAATAAAAAGACGCAATTGATAATTAACCATGGATGATTTATAATAAACAACAAAAAAAAGTTAATATATAAATAAATAAATATGATATATAGTCTTCAATGAAGAAAAAAACAAAAAATGGGAGTATATTTATACAAGGGAAAATACTATTTTTAAACAAATAAAAGTTTTAATAATAATTAATGATCTGTTATATTTTGATCTAGTAATGAAATTGCAGTACTTGATGATGTTGAATTCATAGTAGAAGTCGGTTTTATTATTTGATTCTTCGATGAAATCTATTTAAAAAGAATTATGTAAGCAAGATAGTACAATTGTCAAGAGAGTCATAGTTAATATTCTTAGCAGATAGTGACAAGTATCTCAAATATCGAATAATGACATTGGAAAATGTGACCTACATAAAATGTTTTTAGTATTGTCATGAAAGATCGGAAATATCTCTATTAGTACTTCTTTATAAAAAAAAAGTCTAGAAGGCGGTTTGATGAAAGTCTATTGCAGTTTAATTTATTATTTAAAGAAGATTTTTGCTAAGGATTATGGAATAAGCAAATAATTTGGAATGAATGATGATAGTATTTAGATTTATAAATTATTCTTACTCGAGGAATTTTTCCACCACCAAATAAATTCGCATAAACAATTGATTGTGGACCAATTAGTTTTTTCTTAACTTCTTGGACAACTGGATTCAATAAAGCTAATGGTGTTGTGGTTGTTGTTGTTGTTGTTGCGGCTGTTGTTGTTGAAATAATCGGTTTTGCATTTTTATTTGCTTCTTGTACCTTTTTTCTTGTAGCTACTAACGGACAAATACGTGTACATGATATGTCAATAATATTTCCATCTAATTTATCAAGTTTTTCTTTATAGTTTATAAAACGACCTTGTGGCCATTGTTTCGCTGAATGTTTAAATTTAATTTTATATAAATCACATGATAATGGATTTGTTGAATGATCCATAAAACTTTCAGCTAGATCATAATTAATCGCTCGTTTTGGTAATAATTTTGATGGATGTCCATGTCCATGACGTAAACGTCCACCCACACCACCACCACCACCACGTCGTGCTCGTTGGAGACCTGGTCGAGACTAAAAAAAAAACATTTAATTATCAACACAAAAATCGAATGAAATAAAGAAAGTACTGGTTGTGAAAAATTTGTTTGATTATCAGATGAAACTGTAAAATTTTGCATAGATTCACGAAGGACTTCATCATTTAATACCCGCGAATTATTATCATATGAATGATGATTAGATGAAGATAAATGTAAATTAGAATTTTTATCATGTTGTAATCTTTTTAGATGATGTGGAATATGATGATTAGACATATCTAATAAATATAGAAATTCGATATAGAAATGAAATTAGAAATTCATGGAAATTATTCCGTGTTCATTTGTAAGAGGAAAAACAAAAAAAATTTATTTGTTTAATTTTACTGACAATTAAACGAACTAAAATTCATTCTACATATACAAATATACTTTTGTCATCCATAGACATCTGGAGGAAAACTATTCATGCACACTATACAAAGAACGAAATTGATTTATTTAATGTATGAATACGAATATATTTACTGATGAATACTGAAAATTCTTACAAGTGTTGGATTTATTTATTTATAATTTTGAAATTCTTTCCATACAAATGAAAATTCTCACTTTGTTATGATTAGTTTTAAACGAATATTTGTTTATTGATATAAACATAAATTAATCTATCAAAATCTACGATCTTTGCACCGAACAGATATGTACAATAGGTTAATTTGTTTCTTTATTGAAGAAAATATTGATAGTTGTTATCTATTAGTTTTAGTAATATATTTATCTATTTTGCATACGATAATAAATAAATCAACAAGAAAGAAAATAGATGTTAACTATTATCTTCTATTTTCTTTATCGGAAATACATCTTATACATATATGTATATGTATAATAGAAAAAAGAACATTCGTACTAAAACTTGTTGGATAAATCAAGATGATCAAGATCATATTTAGTATTGTTTTTACTTATTTATTATTATTAAAATTGATTATAACAATCAATATAGGTATGATTGATTTTTATTAGATTATTTGTATGAAAATTGTTTTTTATGTATTGATATACAGATCTTGAAATGAATCAACAAGAAGAGATTAAATCTCTTCGAAGTAAACATATTTTTGCTAATCAACGTGAATATATTGCGATACTTAACAGACGGCGACATTTAGCTCGAATGAAATTTGAAGAATATTGTAAACCTAATGATAAAATACTGGAACGAATTTGTCCACCACTTGAACAATGTTTAGTAACATCATTAAATCAAGATCAAAGTAAATTGAATTGATATAAATTATTAAGAGAACAATAATGTTTTTTTAAAATTTAGTTAAACAATATTCATTAAGAAAATTACTCGAACGAAAAGAGGATGCTAATCAATTTCTTCATAATTTTAATAGAAGAAAACGTTTTACTTTATCATCTTTTCTAAATTCTGATGATAGTTTCAAAGAAAAATATATACATGAACGTCGTCGAGAAGGATTAGTTTTATATGAAGATTATTGTGAATCAACTCATCAATTACCACGATCTTGTCCACCAATCGATCGATGTAAATGTGGTGATTGTGATACATAGTGTATTCATTTTTCAATCTGTCTATATTATTTAAATATAGTTTCTAAATAGTTTTCTATTTTCTCAAATAATAAAAGATTTTAATAAATCTGAATGCTAACATATTCAAAATGTAAAAATCTTACTTATTCAATTCAAGTAGTTTTACTCTATATCGATTGCTCTTAATTCATGTCTCAATTTTTCAGTTGAAAGGACATGTTTTGACCTGAAGCCTTGGTGGTAGCGAAGTCTAATAATATTCAGAATACACTTTCAACAAAAACATTTGTATCACATAGTCAGGAAGTAACGAAATCTTTTCTTTCCATAGACCCATATTTGATCCACATCTTCTACATAACAATACTCAGAGGAAGAGTATGTTAACAGCTTTTGTCTAAAAGAATTTGTTCGAAAACATACGAATATCTCTCATATAATTAAATAGTACTGTCACATAAGCATGCCATTATCTAAGAGAAATCAATATCTTTTCCCATCATGTTTTATATAAGAAAACTAATTCGAAAGAATAAATAGACGATGAGCCCGCTGTTGACTTACCTTTAGTCAATCCTGCATTCAATATAAGAAGTTTTTGAATACGAAAGAATCATTCTAACCATATGGATTTTTTTCAATAGAATTAGAATAATGAATATTGTCTTATACTTCATATATTTTTTACCTACAACTAACTACTTTGTTTTTGTTTACATCACAGATTAATAATTAATAGAAAATAAAAATTTTCAACAAATGATCTTATTCTACTTACTAACATTTCTTTTCAAAATTCATACAAAAAAAAACACAGTTGTTGTTTATCATAGAATCAAAAGACAATATTTACGACAAGAAAATTTTCAGGAATATACACACTATACAAACAAGCAAAAAAATCATACCTGTTGTTATCTGTTAATTTAAAATATACATAGAAGAGAAAAACTATAAGAACAAACTAACAAAAAAAAAGCAAAAAAATGAAAATGTTTAACTATGAAAAGTAATGCAGCACCAAAAAAGAAAAGAGAGATGTGAGATAACAATAACACACAAACACTGAGAAAAGAACCCTTGATGCTTTATGCATATGTCTGAGCATAAATGGCGTATTTTAAAATAGAAAAAAAAAGGAATACATTGAAAATATCAATAAACAGGTAAATAAGTTAATTAAGGTTATCATATGTGGAAGAATCCAAAAGAGTTTCAGGTAATTTTCCTAAGGAATTTAAAGCATCACGTGTTGCATAATAAAGAATATTCTTAGCCTAGAAAAAGAAATTGAATTAGTATTTTTAAAAATCAAGATTTATACTTGTAAAATATCAGCATGATTTGTATGAGTTTTTGATAATGATCGAAATTCATTTGTTGTTATTAAACATCGATCAAGATTTTCCGGTGAAACAAAATCTTCAGCAATTTTTATACATGAATGAAGATTCCTTACCTATATTTATAGAACATTTCAAATTTAGAATAACAAGGAAAATATTTTTATATTAATTACTTGATGAGGTGCACCACTTGGTATAAAAACAGCATCACCAAGAAATTGAAGGATTGGATATGCTTCGACTTGATTCCAACATTTTAAATTTTCTAAATCTTCTTTTTCTAAATAAGCTGTTTGATCATGTATCTCATCGGAACCAGAAGTTTTACGTTGAGTCTAATGAGAAGAAAATTTTATATTAAATTTAAAAGATTGGTAAAAAAAACATACTCGGCCAATATATTCACGAATTGTTTTTACATCGTCCGAACGAAATAAATGCCAAAGTGCACCAGGTCGTTCTCCATTTCTTAGTCGTTGTAATTGAAGTTCATCAATATTTGAATTAAGTATTTCTGTTTCAACTTCTATAATAAACAATATCGTTTTGCTTTATGAATATAAAAAAAATCTATCTTTAATTTACGTCGAATTTCTTCATCTTTATCTAATCCATCATCACCTTGACCACCTATACCAACATAGACAAGAACATTAACAGCATCAGATACATCAATATGAAGATTAGTTGTGCCAGCTTTTCTTGTTGCTTGACTCGTTAGTTGACCTAATTTAATAAAATATTATACATAACGAAAAACTCAGGTAAAAGATATACGATATTTTTCATTCAAATTCAATACTACAACAGTGACAAGTTTAACACTATTCTGTTAGTTTTATATCCGAAATAATATCATAATACGTTTTTCAGATTTATTGAAAATTGAATTAAGAGAAATGCAAGAATAAAATCATCAAGTCTATAGAGAAATATGAATAAGATAAAATAATAATTTGATTTACTATAAGCAATATAAAGTTTTGGTCCAAGATCTGGTTTAACTGAACAAGCTGGTAAACGTTCCACAATATTAAAAGCTCCACCATGATATGTAACACCATTATACGTATACGATCGTCGTGTATAATCACCTGAATATCAAAATGAAAAGAATTCATAATTAAATAATTATTTTCAACTTACTAAATGGAATATTTGTCATAAGATCATGGAGACGTGTTGGAAAAACTGATGCAAAATCTTTTTTTGTTGGCCAATCTTTTAATTTAAGAATACGTACACGTCCACGATGTTCATTATCTCTCAAACGAACTATCGAAAATATTTTATCGATTATTTTTTAGGTTTTATAATTAATTAACTTACTATTTAAACGTTCAAATCCATCCCAAAAACGTGTTAAAATTGTTTCATTAGTTTGAATTGGTGTCAAAGTTTCACAATCCCATAATGCTGGTGTATCATGATGATCAAGCATATGTAATTTAAATGCATCTGGATGCCAAAGTGTTTTCGATAGATTATGATGAACTTGTTTAACAAGTACAGGACAACTAGCAGCCCAAACTCGTTGAAAAAACTTTTAAATAAGACGAAATAAAAAAATGAATTTTTCTTTTCAATTTTTCTACATACACGTTTAGCATTCTCGCTAGTCCATTCATTAAAAACTGGTAGACGTCCATTACAATAAAATTCGATGTTTGAATCATAATCACAATCGATTGCGGACCAAATTTTTTGTGTATTACGTATATCATGTATTCGTTTCATTTTTAAGCTTTTAATAAATATTGAATAATTTTCATTTTTCGATGTATGAAAAAATCTCGTTGAATGATCAATTTTCAACTTAGATAAATAATCTATACAATATTTACGTTGTTTTACTAATACTAAATATTAAAAAATAGAAAAATAAGATTTCAAATGAATAAAAATAAATTTTACTATTCCATGGAATAAATTCTGATAAACAATATGAATCAAGATGGTTACAGGTTCGTTTTAATTCTAAAATTAAATGTATATGTTGGATTTTGCTTGTGAAAAGTAAAATATATTTTACTTTTTCGTTTTTCAGTATTTGCTTGAAAAAATTCATCTGAACATTCAACACAAATCATATATCCACATATTTTACACATATAATGATAATTAAAAAGTGTTGTTAAACATTCATCACAAACTTCTCTCCAACCTGGTATACAACGTTTCCAAATAATTTCTTCTATGATAGATAAATAGAATAATAGTTAGTATATATATTTCTTTTAGAAAATTCAAAGAAAAATGTTAATTTACTGTCGTTTTGTATGGATTGTTGAGTTTCTTCATATGAAAATATTAAACAAAAAAGTTTAGCAATCTGAGTAAGAATATAATTTGAATTGTTTAAATTTAATGCTGGTTGTCCACCTAAATATAATCAAATAAAAAAGATTGTTATGTCTTTTTGTATTGTGACATCATTTGTTTATTTTACCAGAATTTGGAGTAATTATATGTGCAATATCTTCTGATTTTGCGCTTTTATCTGTTGTGAATCCTTCGCTTTCATATTTATCATCACCAAGATATTTTAATCTAAATAGATATAAACAATGATAATATCTATATTTTGTCTATAAGTTGCTTGAAATAGTATAAAGATCTAGATGACTAATTCTTTCATTTTAATATACAAAGATCGAACATTAAGTGATATATATCTATTCATAGTTGAAGTTCGAAAGTAAGAGATTATTCTGGTGTACATACGTCAGATAAGTATAGTGCACTAACTACAATAAGATGATATATCTAAACTATAGTAGAAGAGGAATAGCTAATGAAAAGTATTCTAACACACAATGTTGAAAACCGAAAATTATATTACGTTTTTTTTTTATCGACCCAGCACTTGCTGAACAAATAAGATTGTCTTCCAGGACGAAGTAAATGAAGGTTTTTAAGTTAATAATACTGTGCATACCTTTGTTCAAGGTTAATGCGATAATTTTCAAATAAAATATATTTTAGTCTACAAAATCATCATGACTTTTAGTTTTGACATATAAATATATGAGTTTTCATTCTATGTTTCAATTTAATCTTTTATGTCTATTGGATTATACGATTAAAGATTCTATTAAGTTCCTTATAAATTCAGATTTTCCTATTTCTACTTGACAAAATATCGTTGTCTTTGGAAATCTAATCTACTGATAATATCGATTTAAGAAAAAATTTACGTTCGACAATGTTGAAATCGACAACCCAAAAGATGTAATGGTGAATTTGATGAATTTATCATTTGACAATCAACACATCTTTGAACAGTGATTGGATATGATATACAATATTGTTTTTGAATAATACTTACTATTTAAATAAAAGTATAACCAGGATATTTAAAAAAAAAGAAGAATGGAAAATATTTACTTGGTATTGATCTTTGATAACGACGTTTAATTAAAATTTGTTCTGATGTAGACGATTCAAATAATCGTTTTTTATTATTACTATTCATTAATGTTAATGATGAATTTATAATTTGATGTTGATTCGATGATTCATTATTTATTGGTGAAATACTTCCATTAATATCTAATGATAGTAATGCCATTGGTTGTGATGATGATGATGATGAAGTTGTTGTATCAAAATTAGTATCAGTTGTATTTTGTTTCTGTTGTTGTGGACGTCGAGTATAAACAGGTGAACGACATGAACGTTGAGAAAATTTTGACTTTCTTTAAAAAATTATAAAACGAAAAATATAAGTATTTGTTTTCTTTGTATATTTGTTTGACCTTGATATTTCTAAGTTGAATCACCTTATTTTCCCATTTTTATGATAGACACGTTTTGCTTCAATACACTTTTGTCGAAAACAACATAATGAGAAAAGGACAACGACTCTCACGTGATATTAGGCAAAGTTTAATGAGTACAATATACTGCTCTCAAAAGATTTAACAAGATATTTAGATGAAAAATAGCTTCTAAAATCAATCTTTTCTCTTTCTCTGTACATACATAAAAAAGTACAATTCATAATACTCGTAATATGATACAAAATCCTATGCACGTATTTTTGATCTGATTACGTATCAAACATAAACAATAATATCGGTGAACTTATTTATTTACTAAGAAATTCAATACATACTTGTTGAGATTATTTTCTGATTGGAAAATTGTATTACTTGATAGTTTTAATTTTGCTTCCAATGAATGAATATATGAATGTCTTGGTCTATATTGTGGACTTTTATTATTTGGACTGTCATAAATATTAGTAGTATCAGGTTCAGTAGTATTACTTTGAATAGATTGTGTAGTATTAAATAAATGAGTTTTAATTTGTTTTGGTGAGGAAATTAATGCTCGATGAAGAACAGGTGATTTACGTAATTGTTCATTATTGATTCTGGAATGCTAAAAAATAATTTATAAATAATATAGTATGATTGAAGATAAAAAATAATTTTTATACCTTTGGACTAGTACCATTATCTTGAATTAATCCTAGATTCATAGAGCCCATCATCCAGTGACTTGGAGTTTGTTCAGTTTTACTAATAAAACCTGATAAAATATTTAAAATATGTAAGAGAAATCATTTTTAATGATTTTATTTACTTGAAAGTTCATAGTCTAATGTATTATCGTTATCGTTTAGATGAGGCATAGAAAGATCGTATCGTTTATTTGAGATTACTTTCGATAAATCATTGGATAGACATGAATCATATGGAGAATTTTGTTGAACAATATCTCTTGTTGAAGAATTTGAAGTAGATAATAATAGCCTTGAATGTTTATCATATGTTGGACTAAGTGGTACTGTTGCTGAAATGGAAGAATTATTTATGGATGTTATTAAATCTGATTTATTATTATTTGTTTCGTATCTGTTGTCTGTAGAATGCAATGATGGAACGAACATTCCATTTGAATGTATTGGTTGATCAATTTGTGAAATTAATGGTATTCGATTCGATAAATCTGATGAAGTTATAAATGTATCATATGTCGATGTATCTGAGCTTGATGGTGAAGTTTCCACAAGTCGTTGATATAAAGAATTAAATGCACATAAATCAATTAAGCTAGAATTTTGTTGTAATAAAGTCGATGCATTCGATGATGGTGATTCTATCGATTCAGATTTTAAATCAAGAAATGTATCAGTTGAATTTGAATGCAAATAAGTGACTAATTTATTTGGATTAATATATTGATTCATCTAGGAAAAAGACTATGCTAGAGTAATATTCTTCTAAATGTAAATGGAACGTACCTATCAAGTATATCTATAGTGTTGCGTTTGACATGTCATCGATCAACCGTTTAAAACTCAACACCATAACGTTATAAAAAAAAGAGGAAGAAGGTCTTGTCTACCTTTTTTCTCCTTTAAAATCGATCGAATGATAAGATATACTGGTTAAAACACCAATCAATAGAAAGTTGATATACGTGACATCTATTGACATAGAAACATAGGTATATTCAAATTTTTGTAATGCAAAACGAATCGAACAATTCGCAATAGTTTTATATGAAAAATAAATATTAGTAAATGTGTAACTAGGGGAATCGTGATATATGTTTCACATTCCTGCGTTTAGATATCGTCAGCGCAACATCATTTTGTTATTTCTTGTGATATAACACAAGAATAAAACGAAAATGCTTTTATACCTTTAATTGCTTAAACAGACAAACAATAAAAACGATCAATAGCTATATACTTTAATTCATAGAGAACGAGATATAAATAAATGTATGGGTGCGTAAGGGTTAGAATACATCAAGAAAAAGATTGAATGAATGAACGAAGAGAATTAAGCTATCGTCGTATGAAAAATATCTTCAATACAAATTATGGTACAGAGAATAGATCTCTTATTAAAAGTACTACATCACACACATGTGTTCGTATGCTTTTTGAATAGAAAGAGTTCGATTTAATTCTACTTTATGTATCAAACATAGAGTAAAATATAAAAATTTTGTTTTCATAAAAACTAAATACTTATTGATATTTATTAAGATACTAAAGATATTTTGAATCTTTCGTTACACATCGTATTAATTACTTATTAATTTGATGTGTTATAGATAAAAATGTAACTTACTTAAAAATATCGATACACATGAATATGATAGATAACTAAAGTATCATCTTGATCGACGTTTATATTCAAATTTTTCTATAGTATGATTTTATTTGATATATATTTTCGTCTTTATTTCAAGGTTCTATGATAATGGAATATCTTGTATTATTCGTTTTTATAGTTTTCTAATATGTGCATTAACTATAAAAAGATGTGTAGTATTGTCATGATATGTCATCAAGAACAGCTGTTGCAATTATTCTTTTGTTGTTGTACTTTTTTTCGTCGTTAATTTTCACAAAAATTCATAATCTAGTTTTTAACTAATTAAATGATATTTAGAAAATGATTATATCACTTACGAATCACTTGTAGAACAAATACTGATTTTACTACTAATGTCTGTATCTTGTGTGCTGTCTTACACAATATTGTCTACAAATTACGATGTAATGCCTAGTGTTTATCTTAGTTTGAAGTGAGTAATGGCGATTACAAACAAGAATTGAATGTGAATGAAGCAAAGTAGAAAAAAATGTCTGATGGTAATCAATGATTCAAAACTTGCATATAACTATTTAATATGATAGAACTATTAAATAAATGAAATCTTTTAATAAACAAATTATCATTTTGACATAATGTGAATGAAGTCTTCGGAGGAAAATAATTGTGGATACAAGATTTTACTGAGAAAAAAATATAAAATGTGTTAGACGTAGATGCTTGACATCTTTTCAACTCTATCTATCTGATTGTAATTTGTTTTTGTTTATTCGGTCGAGATATAATGCAAAATATTAAGCAACTCTATCGACACTACTGGTTTCATGTTATCATAGATATATTTATAGATACATAAAAACATGAGTTTAGCCTTATTTTATCATTGTTGCATTGAGATAACAAGAAAACAAGTATGAGTAAGATAATATTCGGTAGGTGTGTTTATAATAAGTAAAATTTCAAAGAAAGTTTACAATTTTTATGACTTTAGGCATATGGATAGCTTTCTTGATTATTTCAACATGTTCGTCAGTACCTTTACAGCCAATACGTAAATGTGATGCAGATTGTGATTATAATATTACTCAATTAATTCAAAGTAAAGGTTATCCATGTGAAGAACATAAAGTATTAACTAAAGATGGTTATATTCTTGGTGTTTTTCGAATTCCACATGGTCGCAATTCATCATCGATAGGTCGACCAGTTTTACTACAGCATGGTCTGCTCGATTCAGCTACAACATGGGTAATGAATTTTCCCGAGCAAAGTCTTGGCTATATACTTGCTGATGCTGGTTATGATGTATGGCTTGGTAATATGCGTGGAAATTATTATTCTCGTGCTCATGTTAAATATAATCCCGATCATGATGAAGAGTTCTGGGACTTTAGCTGGGATGATATGGCACGTGATGATCTTCCGTCAATGATTTATTATATTTTAAATGCAACAAAACATACACAAATTGCTTATGTTGGTCATTCACAAGGAACACTAATTGCATTTGCTGAATTTGGTCGTTTAAATAATATCGTACAAAATAATGTTAGTTTTTGGGCAGCATTAGCACCTGTTGCACAATTAGGACATATTAAATCACCTATAAAATATTTATCACCAACACCAATAGTAGATGATATTGCACGTCTCTGGTATTTATTATTTGGTCGAAATGAATTTCTTCCATCATCTTCTATGATACATTGGTTTGCAAAACATGCATGTACAGAAGCTATTATCGATCGAGAAGTTTGTGAAAATATTATATTTATTTTATGTGGTCCTGAAACAAATAACATGAATAGCACAAGGGTTCCAGTTTATACTGCTCATGAACCGGATGGTACGTCTGTAAAAAATATGATTCATTTTGCTCAAGGCGTTCAATCGAATTTATTTCAAGCTTATGATTATGGTTCACCAGAAAAAAATCAATTGCATTATAATCAATCAACACCACCAGAATACTCGGTTCGTCCAATGAAAATACCAACAGCAGTATTTTGGTCAGGTGAAGATTGGCTTGCTGATCCAGTTGATGTGTCCTACTTATTCGATAATATTCAAAATTTAGTTTATGAAAAATATATTCCAGATTATAACCATTTAGATTTCGTTTGGGCAATTACAGCTTATAAAGTTATGTATCCAGACTTAATTAATCAAATGCAAAAATATCATCCATCAAATTAACTGTCTTTTTTTGTGATTTTATTTTTTCTATAATATGATATGTACAAAAGAAAATATGATTAAAAAAATGTATATGATTATCATTTTACTGCAATCTTATTAGGTTCAGAATGATCATAGTTAAAGTTGTAATCGGCAATGCTATACTAGCCAACAAGTATATAAGAGAGAGAAAGGCTATATGTTTTTCAAGATACTGTTGATAAAATTTTCGGCATGCATAATTTCCTATATATAACTACAATTGAACTTTTTCATCAGTATATTTTAATATTTATTTAAAGATATTCTGTTCAGTTCATCAAAGTATAAATAAAGTTTAAATTTTACTCTTGTTTAAGCTTTTTATTTTTTCCACATAGAAAAGATTTACATACGAAAAAAAGCAAAAAAACTATGGTGATGGGCTACTATGACGACGTCGACGATGTTCACCTGGGAATGTTTTATTTCGATTATCATCAGTTGCAGCTTTTTGACGATGATAATGCCGTCCACTTTCAATAGTTACTGTCGCTAAACTTGTATCCATATCTTCGCCACATAATGCATCACTATCGGATATTGGTGTTCCTGAAAATGTCAATTTGAAAAAGAATGGCCATGATGATGCTAAAAATAAAATAAAAAAATTTAATCATTCATTTCCCTATGTATTTTTTGTTAAATATATACATTGATGAGGTATTGGATAATTATTTGCCAATATTAAACATTCACATGCATCTGTGATTGTTCGAAATTCAGCTAAACCTGTAACACCTTTAGGTTGAGTATTTCCTCGTCGATCATGTGTAGCTATGATTAGAAAAATAAATCATTTAGTTATTTTTCATATATATATATAGAAGTAACTCATACTAGCTGCATCTTTTCGTGTTAAAAAATTTTTCACTTTAATTGGTCGTTTTGCACCTAAATCTTCAAATAATCGAACAATATCAATTTCAGCCATATGTGGAGGTGTATTAAAATAATATAAAACATGTGATGGTGCAACAGGACGGTTTTTAACTGCTTGATCACTTGTTAAATATCGATTATTACGACTAGTATCATATTCCATATACGATGCATCACCATTTTCTAATGGAAATGGTCGATTTAATGGTTGTATTTCACTTTGACGTGAAGAACTTGAATAGAAATCATATTTTAAAATCAATATTCATATATATATATATGAAATAACTTACACAATAATAAATGTTTGACCAAAAATAAATGTTGAATTAAGACTTTTTAAATGTTGTTGAAGACTTTCACAACGACTCATTTGTACCATAGCTCCACCTTGTTTTGATTTTAAAAACTTAACCTAAAAAAATACATAATGAATTTAATAAATTTTTGAAGATTTCTATAACATACACGTAAAACATTTCCATAAATACAAAGAAAATTAAACAATCTATCACAATTCCAACGTGGTGATGAAAGACCTTCGACATTGAAAACAGAACTATCAGTTTTTATTGATGATGGTGGAGAGGGTTCACGAAATCGATCAGATTCAATTGGATACGGAAGAAATTGTCGTTGACGATCAAGTGATTCTAATTGTTGAACAAGAAACTGTGGATTTGTATCAAATAATGGTTGTTGTTGTTGTTGTTGCTGTTGTTGTGGAAAATTTCCTGGATTATCACGAGGAGATGATCGATCAAGTGGTGCTATCCGTTGATTTAAAAATCGATCCAAACCAGTTGCCAACGATGATGCAAATCTTGTATTCGACTAAAAACGAATAACTTTAAAAAATACAAATAAATATCTCTTTAAACATACTGAAAATGAATCATTATTCATCAAAGGAGGTTCTAAAATAAATTAAAAGAATGTATATATATACAAATCATTTAATCTTTTATACCGAAATGATCAGTTCGTGGTGGTGATGATAATAAAGTTCTACGGCGAGTATATCCTAGAAAGAAAAATATTGAATATATATATATGAAATTGTATATTATTTAAATTGAAAGAAGAAGAAAAAAGAAAAAATTTTGTACGTTGAAGATTAATTGATTAGCCACGATATGAACATCCTAAATAGAATAAAAATAAATATTATAAGTCTACATATACATGAAAATTTTTGAATAAATTCATGCTGTATTATGAATGGCATATTTTATCTGATATTATATTTATTATCAAATGAATAATAGAGTTATATAATTAGTATTGTTTTTTTAACGAAAAGCATCAAGAAATAATTTCTTTCATGCAATATGATATAATATTTATTTGAATATTCTATCAAATAGAAAAATTCGGAAGAAAAAAAGAATAAGATACTGGTATTTATCGAATTTGAAATAATATTTATAACGAAGATTTATAATTTATTAATTATCTTTATGAAAATAAAACTACATAATTCTTATTCTGTCTGTTTTTGTTTTAGTAAAATGTAAGATAAACATGCCGTATGATCAACATTTGATTGAATTATTGAAAAGATCTACTTTAATAAATCAGTATTATAGTTAAAAATTAACGAACCAATTTGAGCATAGAAATATGATTAATAAAAAATTTTCGAATAGAAAAGAAAAATTGAATTTTGTAAGTATATCAGTTTTGTGTATAATATAAATTTAGGAAATTATTTTTCATAATAGATTTATAATATTATCGACTATCTTCTTTTTTTGGTGAACCTCTATAACTACTCGAAATTATCTCTGTATAATAA
>CAJNOI010000006.1:21243-42093 GCA_905250115.1 Adineta steineri | reverse complement strand
TTTTTTTTCATGTGTTATCAACGAAAATGGACCACCAATAGCCATTTTACCTACTGCTGCACGTTGAAGTACTTTACGTTTTTTTGCTTTATTTTGATCAAGATAATAAATGAAACCAATTAATGATGCAGCACCGAAGATAGTTACAGATACAGCTGAAAGGCAAAACAAAATATATCATTTCAACAATACACGTAGGTTTTATAGACTTACTTTTCCATGAAATATTATATTTTGTTTTCTTCTTTTCAGATGATGGTATTTGATTTGGTAGAATATTAGTTGGTGTTTCTGTTTTACTAGATGATGGTAATGTTGATGATAATAAACGATTTTGTGTTAATCGAAAAATATTTTTTGTGATAAAAGTCGATGTTCTAATTGATAATAAATGAGACATAATCGACATGATTGTTTATTATTATTCTATAAAATGAAATGAAACAAAAGATTTTATTTTAATAATATATGTCATTCTAACAAAAAAATCGTGTTGTCTTTTTTTTTATTTTATTTTCCAATACAAAAATCACGAAATATAACATCAAGTAATTCTTCTGTATAAACAACACCAGTTATTGTTCCAAGTGATCGAATAGCAAGACGAAGATGTTCAACAGCAAGAACAAGATCACGATTATTATTTATTAATAATAAAAACATTTTTAAATCTTCAACTGTTTGTGTTAAATATATTCGATGACGTTCATTTGTCAAATATGGTGTTGTAAATGATGGTTCAGTACATCTAAAAATAATAAAATCTTAGTTTAAAATTAATATCAAAAATAATTTTACTTGTCAGCAATTGTTTGAGTTAATTTCGAAAGAAATTCTTGTATATTAATATTAGATATACATGAAATAGGTATAATATTATCAGAAAATTTCATTTGATTCTTTTCTTTAACTAAATCAATTTTATTAAGTATAATTAATTTCGTTAAAGAATTCAATGAAGATGATTTTATTGTAAATAAATTTGATAAATGTTGATCAATTTGTTCATTTAAATTTTCATTCATATTTAATGTACTAGCATCAATAACAACAATCAAAAGATCACATAGATTTGCTCTTAATATAAGAAAAAGAAACAATTTCATATTAAAAAAATGAAAATTATTTTAAAATAAATATAAACCTATCAAAAGCTCTTGAAACTCCTTCGCTTTCAATTGGATCATTCGTTATTCGTAATCCTGCTGTATCACATATAATTACTGGATATCCTCCTAAATCAATTGTTGATTCAATAACATCTCGAGTTGTACCCGCAATTGATGAAACAATAGCTGTAGGTTTTTGTGCTAAAATATTTCAAATTAGATATGTACTTCTTCAAAAAATAAAAAAAATTACTTACTTAAAATATTTAATAACGAACTCTAAAATAATTTTACGAAAAACTATTTTTTCTTCTTTTATTCAAAAATTTATTTTACTTTTCCAGCATTCGGTGCACCTAAAATAGCAATTCGACAACCATCACGTAAAATTTCTCCACGACGATGATCTTGTAAATGCAAGGATATATTATCATAAGTTATTTGAACTTTCTGAATAACTATAAATAAAAATCTTATTAGTTAGAAAATAATCTTTGAAATTATTCTATACCTCCTGTTAATATATCATTTTCAATATGTTGATCTTCATGAAAATCAATATAAGCTTCTGAATGTGCTAAAGACTTAAAATAACCAATTGAATTAAATCTTTCGAATTTTTTTTTTCTTCATACTTTAACTAAATCAATTCTCCATCGTTCATAAAGATCTTTTAATGAACCTTGCATTTGATATAATGATTGTTTACGTTGTTGTTCTGTTTGAGCATTTATTAAATCAATTAAGCCTTCGGCTTCCGTTAAATCCAAACGACCATTTAAATAAGCTCTAAATATATCTTAAACTACCTAATTGATTTTCAAAATTATTTTTATGAAAATAATTTCCTACCTTTTACTAAATTCACCTGCTTCAGCTAAACGATAATTTGGAAATGAACTAAGAATTGAAAACATTACACTCGCGATTGCTTTCGATCCATGAATATGACTAAATTTAATATTAAAAAAAAATACAATCATTTTCGTTTTTTTGTAATATTTACAATTCAACAACATCTTCTCCTGTAAAACTTTTTGGTCCTAAGAATATGCAATTTATATATTTATTTTCATTTATAAATCAATTATTTTACCTTTAAACCATACAGTCATACATTGATCAATTAAATCATTTGTTTTATTATCATAAATTTTTGTTAAATACAATTTTTTTGGTTGAAATTTTTCTAATTTTGTTTCTTTTGTTAATGTTAATAATGATTGTGTTGCTAATGAACCTGATACACGAATAATAGCTACACCACTACGTACTTGATAACCAGTTGCTAATGCAAATATAGTTGATAATGTTGATGAATAACGTGAAATAAATAAATTTTTATTTTTCCACAATTGTTTAAAAATCATCTATGTTTTTATGTATGTATATATAAAAGCCAAAAAAAAAACAAAAGAAAGAATAATTTATATATATATATATTTATATTTATATAGATATATTAAAATGAGACAACAGCAAAAGCTGAACATACTGTAATTTTAAGAAAAAAAAGAAAAACAAACATATTGCATAAAATAAAAACTACGACAGGTGACTAGGATTAAAACTAAATTATTAGAAGTTATATATATATATGTATGTATATACAAACTATCTGTTACAATAAAAATATTTTGCTAAAAAGAAATGGACGAGAAAATTTTTTTTTATTCTTTTTGTCTAGTTAATGATCGTCGTAATGTTGAGTAAGGGATTAATCGTGGAAAAGTAGGTGATGATGAAATCGATTCATCTAGAAAATTGCAAAATATTTTAATAGAATTCGAATTATATATATGTACCTTTTTGATTTGGTAGAATTTGTATATCACATTCTAGAATGAATAATATAATTTCTTAGGTTTTTTTTTCTAAATTATAATTTTACCATCGAAAACAGCAATTGGAGCATCATTAGTTGGATCAATTTCAACATCAATAGTATTTTGAATATTTGTACGAATTGAATTAAATCCTGGTTTAACACCATTCATATTTATTGGTTCACGTGGAATTAATTGTGGTACCATATCATTCAATGTTTTATCTATTAATCAAAATACTTATTATCTATTGAAATTATTTTTTTGTTTAACTTACAACTCATTAAAACAGGTTCTTTTAATTTTGCATGACGACATCTTCGTCGTCTTGTCTATTTAAAAAATTCAAATCAAAATGAAGAAAATAAAAATCTTTTTTACTTTTATTTGTCGAACAAGCATAAAACAACAATAAGCTGGAAGTCCAATACCAGCACAAACTGCACCAGCTACAACTGCTAAACATAGAAGAATGGGTGCGGCTAGAATTTTTCCACCTAAAATTGAACCACGTATAAGTCGACGTTTTAATGGATTATCAGGATAAAAACGATATTTGCAACCAAGTACACTTAATTCACTATAATGATCACCTAAACAAAAACAAAGCAAATTTCGATTATTTAAAATTTATAAAAAAACAAAATACGAACCAATAAATTTAATATCTCGAAAACGATCACCACATTTATAACAAAATTCTGTTTTACAACGAACACAAACTATATGATCACATCCTTTCGTTCGTTGAATATATACCTTTGAGAAAAAGTCAAAAAAAAGATCAAATGAAAGAATTGAAAGATTTTTTTTACTTTGCAAGAAGGACATTGTTGTGCATTATGTTGTCCATAATGAACTTCTCTTGCCCATTTTTTTAACATTCGATCACCACGACGAAATTCTTTACATTGTATACCATCATGCCATGGTGAATGACATTGAAAGCACCAAATTAAATTACATTCTACACATTGAACTTTTGTCGGTGCTCGTCGCATTGATCGACAAAGTTCAAGATCTAAATATCGATTTATTTTTAATCAAAACAATTACTTTATTCATTCAAATTATGAAATTAAATACCTATTTCATGAATATTCGAACATCTTGGACAAGTTTTAATATTTATTGAACGATTATTATCAACTAGATAACGTGTAAATTTAAGTCGTACTTCTGGTGATATACAACGTTTATGTATTTCATCTCGATGCATATACATATGACATTGTTGATTTGGACATTGCATACGAATAATGCCTTGTTTAATTTGTTGTTCAACATACATATTTAAACATGTTGAACAAGCATAAAAATCACAACATGAACGTTTTTGTAGACGTTTCATTTCGCAACAAATAATACATTCAGATAATGTTTCTGATAAAGTTAAATGTGAATTTAATAAATTAGGTAAAGTTGAAATTTGATTTAATTCAGTACTTTCTTCATCACTTGTTTCATCAATTTCAGATGATATGGATTTATTATCATTATCATCATCATCATTATCTTCTTCTTCGTCTTCTTCTTCTTCTGAATAATTTTCATTTGATTTATTATGTATAATCGTATCAGCTAAGAAGCACTGTCTATTCAATGCACTATGATGTGATACACCTGATCCTGATGATGAAGTTGATGAAAGTGGACGAGGATGTGTATGATTTAATGGAGCACTATTTTTACGAAGATTAATATTAGTTGTATTTAATGATTGTTCAGTAAGAGCAGAGAGTGCTGTGCCTGTATTTTCAATAACTTTTCCTGTTATTGGTGGATGATGATGATGATGCAGTCGACGTGTTGATGAAATATTTGTTGATGTTTTAATTAATGGATAATTTTTATAACGTTCAAGTACTTGTCGTTGTGCTGTAGTTAATGGTAAATTAGCACGAACATTTGGATGACGATTACCTCGTTCAGAATGCCATCGTCTTTGATTACTTCCACCCATAGTTATTTTTGATGTTGGATTTATATTTGTTGTTACTGTTGCTGCTGCTGTTGCAGCTAATGATGATGATGGAGGATTAGTTGAATTTGTCAGTAAAGATGTTTTAAGATTATTTCGAAGAAAATTATCAAGAATAGCTGTTGAACCAAGAAGAATTTTTCTATTAAGTGATTGTGCTTTTGTATCATTTGTTTCATGTATAGAACAATAACAACAATTATTTAATGTCGTATTATCATTAGATAATAATTTTTCTGCAACATGCTCAAGATGTGTTGTATAATTTTTTTGTAAAACAGCAAATGAACATGAATGATTTAAATGTTTTTTTCCTAATGTATCATCGACATTTGGTGTTGATAATGAACAACAATATCCATCGATATTTGAATTATCAATAATATCTTTAGTTAAATTTATATTATGATGTTCATCAGTAAATAAATCTAAATTAAATAATGAACAATGTTGCCATTGCTTAACATCATGATGAAGATCAATTTCTTGTTGTATATTATCTGTCATCTAAAATATGAAAAAAATAAAAATTTATAAAAATTCAATTTTTGAAAAAATAATAAACAACTAATAGTGATTATGATGATGATGATGAAATAAAACTAGTATTGATCGTATCATAGGGTGGTGTTTTTACTTTTAACAAAAATGATTTGTTCAATTTCCACCAATCATAATACACAGTACCATTGAGCGACAATAGAGGAAATATTGTAATAAAACAATAAAGATTAAGTGATATAACAGAACAGATGATAGATATTTATTTGATATCTTTCATCGGAAACCACCAGTTTCAATAATTTTCATATTAAACGAAACTCTTTCATATATCGATGATTGTATAATTATCGTGTTTTAAAACATGATCCAGTGAAACTTTAAAAATAAAATCAGTTTTATTTTTTGAAAAGAGTACTACTGTTAATAATTAATTGATTATTTGGAATTATTCCCAATGAAATAAAAACTGAAACAATTATTGTTTAAAAGTATAATATAATAAGTACAGAATTTGATGGATATCAATGCAAGTTACTCTATATGAACTATTCAGAAATATTAGATATAAACTCAGCTTCTTATAAAAAAAGTACTTTCTCGGTATTCTAAACTATACAATGAAAGTTCAATCTTTCAGAATAATTCTAAAATGAATGTGAATAAAGATGAGAGATAAAAAAATGTGCTGACACCCACATGCTCATCTTCTCTGAATGATAGTTTTCTACTCATTAAAGACGATGATGACATTAACAAGTTATTTGATGTTTTAAATAGATTTAATATAGATATTCAGTTTATGGTAGAAATGAAAATGACAACTCTTTCCGATTATTTTTGCATCTTAATAGCTAGAACATGAAACACTTTTGAGTCAGACTCATTTGTAACATCTATTTATAGAAAACCTATTTTTACCAGACTTTCATTAGACCGAAAGTTATTTGTTCCTTCTTTATAAAAAAATCTGCGCATCTTATCCATAGATAGATAAAGAATTTGAATTTATTTAAAACTTAGCAATAACTAAGATACTGGGAAATTACATAATAAAAGTTTGAAAGGCCAATCAATCTAATATAGTTTACATGATATCATATTCTATATACAATAATAACTATATAAAGAAAGCTATTTAACAAGCTTTGAAGAACATGAAACAGACCAACAGTTAAGGTTATTAGAATAGATAGTAAGTTATTTCCAGAAAAGATTCGCAGATATCCTGTAAAAACAGTTCATATTACATCGAACTATGTTCCTGGTTGATCTATCACTCATTCCTATTGATCCGAATACCGTGAGAGATTTTGGTAAAAACATTGATACATGACAAATATTACTCTTCTAGTATGTTTTAGTTCTAGTGATTTGATGATAAAAGTATCTCAATGGACAAGTTATTTTCGTTTATAAGTTTATTTCGTCAAAAAAAGAGCGAAAGACAAGGGCAAAAGAAATAGAAGAAAAAAAGGAAAAGACAGAACACGGAAAGTAGAAAAATAATCCGAACTCTCCTCTCTTTCACTCACACATGCATCTATGAAGAAAGACAAATGAATAATTATTAGTCAGTTCGTAACACTGGTCTGTTCTTTTTTGAAGCGATAGTTATATAATTTGCTTTTTGTTTTCAACAAATTTCCATTCCATTGCACATCTATCAATTAGAAATAATTTCAAATCATCATACATTTCAATTTTGTTCTCATGGATATATATGTGTGCATACACAAAAAAAACAGAAGAACTTAAGAATAATAAATTAGTTTTGAACAAAAAATCGTATAGATATATATGTGAATACTATTCGATTTGATCAAATATAAATGGGACAAAGAGAAAAGAAAATCAAATAAAGAAAAAATGAGTTTTTATTTTTATTTTTTTTTGTTTGCTTTAATTTTATGCAATATAACTATATTCATCATTTGTTCTTCGTTCAAGATATTGTTTATCAATAAGTATTTCAATACATTTTTTAATAATATGAATTGATGGTAAAAATCGTTGTTTAGATTGTGTTATAACTTCTTCAATTAATGAATTATGTTTCAAAACTTTACGTGCTTTCATTATTCGTACAATAACAGCTTGAAGATAGAATTTACGATCTTCTTCAATTGCTTTTTGTGATGATTCAGAATCCTATTATATATATAAATTAAATAAAATAAAAATTATTAGTTTTAATTCATAAACATACATGATTAGCTTCTTTTTGAGATATTAAAGGAATTTTAAATTTTGTACGTTTACTTTTATAATCGAAATTAATTGAAATAACTGAATTCATGGTTAATTCACTCTAATAAAAAGATATTTATAAAAATATTTCTATAAAAGAATGACGGACGTACTGTATTTCCTATTAGAAATTTTGCATCGATCAATGAAAGTACTTGTTTTTCTAGTTCTTTTATATTGATTTTAATGGCTTCTTCAATTTCAGTTAATGTTAATTGTTGATGATCATTAAATTGTAATAATACAGCCATTTGATATGTACCCATTGTAACAAAATATGAACGATCCAAATGAGTCATACGAATTTCAGCTAAATATTACAAAATATTTATTAAAATTAGATAAATAAATTTACATTTACCATTTGATAAATTATACATCCAACATAATTTTCGGCCACTATATTTTTTACCATAAAATGCTTCAAACTAAAAGAAATATTTTTATATAAAAAAAAACATCGATCTATTCATTATTTTATACCATATGAAGTGGCTTTTCCAGAAGATGAGGAAGGATGAATGTATTTGTTATTGTTTGTGCAACAGGCCATGAATTTTGCTTAATTAATTAATAGAAGAAGAAAAAAAGATTTCTATTATATTGATAAAAGAATGAATTTATATTTACTTGTAAAACATAGATATTAAAATCAAGACCAAGTAAATTCGTCATTGTTTGATTTTGTGAAGATGATGATGATGATAATTCAGATCTGACATATTCCAAGAATTTTATATTTAAATCATCACTAACTTTAATATCTTGAAACATACGAGCTAATTTTCCCGTAAATTCATAACCACATATTTGCTTTAATAAAAAAACAAAATTTCATATACATAAATATTCAACGAGTCGAGAACTATCCAGTCGATTCATACAATATCAAATATCTTGAGGGTTGTCTAAGATTTTCTTTTTAAACATAGGATATAATGTGAGCACTTTTAATATTTCAGATGAATTCGAGTGCTCTTAAATGATGTTAAAATTTTCATCAAGTAATTCTTCAATGTTCAGATGACTTTATTCTTTTAATAGATTTAAATATGAACTTATATTAAGATATATATTTTCGGATCTGGTGTTTTTGCTAAATTCGTTCTCAATAGGTGCACTGTTTAAAAACTACTGCAGTTCCACTAGATGCCAACGAATAGGAGTTAAGAGCTACATCTACAACTTTTTTATAATTACCTTAAGTTTTGTAACCATAAATTCTTCAGCATCAATTGATATTGATTGTTGATTAATAAGTCGACGTGCAAGCATTTTTTGATAAAACTAAAAAATATATGAAATTTGTTTATTTTTCACTATTTCGATTAAATCTTACACGTTGAAAATAATCTTTATCATCAAGATATTTAAATATCGTTATTGAACTAAGTAGTTTTTCTTCAATTTCACTATCAGTAGCTGCTTTAGATGATTTACGTAATAAACTATCACAATAATGGGCAAGCTAAATGAAAAGAAATAATAATTCATTTTTTCTACATTCAAAAAAAAATGAAACTTACTAATTCAGGTGCTTTAGCTGATAAACGATTTCCATATTTCATATTCACAATTGTAGCACAGGCTTTATCAAGTGATGAAACAAATTCTGGGTCATTAGCATATGTTTCTTTAATCACATTCATATATTTTGTATGTAATTCAAGTAATGTTTCAACAAATAATGTTGATAACTAAATAGATAAATTTTTTTGTTTTTTAAAAAAAAGAAGATTTTCTATTAACAAACATTTTCTCCTTTAAGTGATTGAACTTTTTCATGACCAATACGTGCTATATTATCTTGTAATTTTTCAACCATATAATTTATACCAATATGTGTTGGTTTCAGTAATTTATACATATTACGAAGAGCTAAGACAAAAACAAAAAATAATAATTTCATTTGTTATAAAATTTTCTTTTATTCAATACCATCTAAATCTTCTTTAATAATTAATTCATTACATTCACTTTTAAATGTATCAAAATGATCACAAACAAGACGTTGAAGACATTCATTATATACTTTTGAATATGATGTTGGATTAAGAAATTTACGACTACGAAATTCTTCATCATCAATTAATAATAAAATCTATATTTTGAATAAATAAATGTAAATAAATAACTTTATTTTTTTGAAATCTTTTACTTTTCTCATATATTGAATACAATCAAGTTTAGCTAAACAACGATTGCCTTCTTCTCGATAATATTCTCCAGTTGCTTGAAGTAATGGACTTTCAAATGATTTTTCATAGAGCTAAGATGAAAAGAACAATTTTCTAATTAATATTGATATGTATATATATTTACTTCTAATATGTTGAGTTTTCGATGTTGACATACATCGACAAATGACATAATAACACCTTTTATAGTTGTTTGATTTACACATTCACATATACGATCACTAGAATAACAAGAATTATATGAAACAAAAACATTCAAAATACAAAAATATAACTACAGACAGATGAATTTGTTCAAGTAATAATTTTACTAGTCGATCTTTGAGTGGTTCTATGATTATTTTTGTCCAACAATCGAGAGCCATCTCTCCGATTTCGACTAGTGGTGGATCGATAGTATCATTATTACATTCAAATGGTTGATAATTAGTATCCATGTCATTTGCTTGTCGTTTTTTAACATAATGAGTATTTAAATATCTAAGCAAAAATAAATTTTTATAGATATTTTAAATATTTTGTTTTTCATACGCATAGAGAGTATTAAGCCAATCGGAACCTGTTTTATATTCAGTCCAATATTTAACATATATGCTAAGCATATTTTGATCAGACTCGGCTATATCCTATATAAGAAAAACAAATAATATTAAAATGAACAATACACAAAATTGAACTTTGAACCTTTTTCATAGATTTACAATGATCTTCAAGAAATTTTTTTGTTTCTTCATATAATCGTTCAGCATGTGAATCTGGTGTAGCAACACATAAATAATATATATCTATATAAATAAATAATATTTATCAACTATATATATGATTTTATTTATCAAACCGAAGAATCTTTCTTGCCATATGGCTCTATCTGTTTGACCAAAACGACCCATACTAATAACAGAGCGAACAGTGCCAAGTACTATTGACCATTGTTCATTAAAATCAATTTCTTTTGGTTTTAGGGAAGACATTCTTGTTTTAAAAGTCTTTATTCAAAACAAAAAATGAATAGACGTTTGTTGTAACAATATTGTAAAGTTTATTTTACAATACTTAATCAAATTGTATTTGTATCTTTTCTTTTTCACAACATAGATTAGGACATCTTTATTATCGGCGAAACACGAGAATAAAATAGAATAAGTCAATAATTGATCTGAAAAAATAATAAATAATCATTCTCAATATTTCTATTATGATGGTTTCATTATTCACATGATAAGTCTATAAGGAAATTTAACCCTGATATATATTGAATGATTAATGAAGGTTATCCATTATTTACTGTAATAATATTGACATATTGAAATGAAACTCTTATTTTGTTTTAATCTATTGAGTTAAATCTACTAAATATAAGTATTTATTCAATACAAGCGAATAAATGTTTTGAAATAACAAAAAAAAAACAATTATGCAAAACTTTGAAGGACATATCTTTTTTAATAGAGGAAAAAAAGCAAGATTTCGTCTAAAGTATGTATAAAAAAAGATCGATGAGATGGTATATATGTATTCGTTCACTTAATACTCGAATAGAAAGAAAAGAAACTAATGAATAAATAAAAAAAGAATAAGAACAGATCTTATGAATGTGTATAATTCATCGCGAGTGCATCCCAGCAAAATCTCTATAGGTTACATATATTAACCAATGAACAACAAGTCAATTATAAAATTATGATTGGTGAAAAAAACGGGCAAGTGTTCTGTTTTCTTTTGACATGTTTATTTTATTCATTACATATAATAGGTCAAAACAAAAACCGATCGTTTTTTCTTTCCTTTAAATAAAAAAACCAATTGATATTTCTTTGCCATTTATATAAAGCGAAAAAAAGAAAAAAAAATTGTACGGTATCATATTACAGTTCTCTTTCTCGTTAGATCGATAATATATCATAATGAGTACTCATATATATGGTACTAAATACAATCCAACAGATGTACAAATAAAAACATGGTCTGTTCAACGAACATTAGATCCACTTGTAGCACAGGTTTGTAATAATTGTTTTACAAATTTAATTAACATAGAATTAATTATCTTTGTCTTTTTTTCTCCTCTATTAAAATAAATCAACTCGTTATTTTATGAATATGCTTCATGTGAGCAATGATGCGTAGATAACCAATTTTTTTTTATAGAAAGGGACATTTGCAGCAGACATCAAAGAAGGATTCGATGAAGGTCGAGATTACTCGAGTGAAAAAGCATAGTTATACATTTAAATGATAAATTCTGCACAATTAAATAATCAAGTTATTGATCTATTCAAAGTTTTACTTGAGAAATATAACATGTAAATTAAACTATCTTAAAAAATTTTCTTTCTCAAATGTATGCATTGATATTAAAGAATTGTCCTTGAAACTTAACTTGAACAGATGTTGTATAAATAGAATTTCGAATAATATGAATAATTTTATTTCATTTCTTTTTTTTTCTTATAAAATTTGCATAATAAAATCAATGTTGTTCTAAAGTAGAAAATGAAATTTTTAATGATAATTATTTTTAGGTTACTTCATTAATATCCGATCAACCATCAAATAAAAAGAAAGGTCGATCAAAACGAGCTCACCTACTCGTTGCAAATGTAATTCAAGCAATAGAAAATTTTATTAATAAAGCTAGTGAAATAGCTCATGAAAATCCTGATATGCGCAATGATTTATTACAATGTATGGAAGAAGTTAAACAAACAGGTAAAAATTTTTTTCTAATTGATAAATTTACAATAAAATAATATATAGGTGATGAAATGGCAGTTTTATCGAAAGAATTTGCTGATGATCCATGTTCAAAACCAAAACGTCAACAAATGATTGTTGCAGCACGAGCATTACTTACATCTGTTACTCGTTTACTTATCATGGCTGATCTTGTTGATGTTCAACTTATTTTAAGATCTATTCGTTTAGTATGTTTTTTTATCATTCATTTATCTTTCGATTTCTGTTTTTTCTTTTTAAAAAAATAGGTTGAAGATGATTTACAACGTATTCATGATGCATCAAATCAAGAAGAATTAGTTCATTTCTATAAACAATATGGAAAAGATATCATTGATTTAAGTCAACATGCACAACGTCGTCAACAGGTAGAAAATATTTTGTAAATATTTTTTTCCATAAAAAACACAATTGAAAATTTAAGGATTTGGTTGATCGTATGGAACAAGAAAATTTAGCTGCTGCACGTGGTACAATTAAACGTACATCAATTATGTTATTAACAGCATCGAAAGCTTATTTACGTCATCCGGAAATTCCTTATGCGCGTGAAAATCGAGATTTTGTTTACAATCAAGTACGTGATGCTGTTGGAGTTATTTCATCAATAACACAAGGACGACCTATACCACCAACACAAATGTTAAAATTTGATTCATCATTAAGCACAGTTGGAGATCTAACACGAGCATTAAATGAATTTGATGTAATATTTTCTTTGAAAAATAAATCTTATGAAAAATAAATATTTTTTCTATGTAGCATATTGTTATGATGAAACCGCAAAAATTCAATGAACAAATTATTCGACCACAACTTGAAGAACGTCTTGAAAGTATAATATCAGGTGCAGCACTATTGGCTGATTCATTATCAACACGTGAAGATCGTCGTGATAGAATTGTACATGAATGCAATGCTGTACGACAAGCACTTCAAGATTTACTCGATGAATATATTCAATACGTAAGGTCAAAAACAAAAAAAGAAGAAGAAGAAGACAGAATATTTGTTTAATGATTACATCATTTCAATTAATGAAACTATTTTTTCATTTAGTCGAGAAAGAAAAGTTCAGAAGAAAATGTTAATATAAAAATTCAAACAATGCAAGCAAAAACACGTGACCTCCGGAAACAGGTAAATAGATCATTGTTAATTCATCTTTTATATTCTATGAGGATGACTATAGGGTAGGTCTTATAATCGGTTACTTTCTCTCTTCTTTTTTCTATCTTCAAGGTCATGCAATGAAGAGAGTAAGAGAATAAAACATATATACTCAATCTTGATATGTATGTATATATACATGTACGCATACAACGAACTAATTTCTTTGCCTGTTGTTCATCAAGATCTTTTCTTTCTTTTCTTCGTACTCAATTATAAGTGACCAGCCATTTTTTGGTGGGCGTCTCGACAAAGAAAAGGAGAAAGAGAATAAATAAGAGTAAAAGGGCGGCACGTTCACTTTTACATACTTTCTAATTGTCAAGAGGTGGACACACCTAAATGCCGAAATACCTGTTATTATTATCTTTCACCCTATCAATTTCATCATCATCATTATCACTATCGTTAACTGAAAAAAAGTTGATCGAATAAATCATTATACATACTCATCAAAAACCTATTATCGTATCTATCATACGTTACATTCATAGTAATATAAAAGAAACTCATAGCATAAAGAATTAATAAAAAAAAAAGAAAGAAGAACGATGTATGTTTATCTATGTGCGGATACTCCAAGTTCAACACATACAAGTCCAAATGTTAAATTGTATCGAAAATCCTCATCCTCATCATCTTCATCAAGTGAATCTATTGAATGTTCATATTTAACTCCAGAAGTAAATGACGAAATTTTGATAGGATTAAGTTTTATTTTTCATTTTCTGAATTTTTCTTTTTTTATTCTAGCTTCGAAAAGCAGTTGTTGATCATGTTAGTGATACATTTGTAGCAACAAATGTTCCACTTCATGCTTTAATCGATGCTGCACGACGTGGTAATGTACAACTCGTTGAAGAAACAGCAAATATCTTTTTAGAACATGCAAGCAAATTAGTTGAAGTATAATCAACAAAAAAAGAAAAGGAAAGAAAAACAATTAATTATTTTCATTTATTAAGGTTGCTAATGTTGCTTGTTCAATGTCTGATCAAGTTGAAGGTATTAAACTAGTTCGTTTAGCTGCTATGCAAATTCAACATTTATCACCACAAGTTAGTATAACATTTAAACGAAATAAAAAAAATTATGATATATTTTTTTTTCGCAGGTTGTTAATGCTGCTCGAATACTTGCTGCACGATCAACATCAAAAGTAGCATTAGAAAATATGGATGTTTTTCGTGATACATGGGAAAAACATGTTCGATTATTAACAGAAGCTGTTGATGAAATAACAACAATTGAAGATTTTCTTGCAGTTTCAGAAAATCATATTCTTGAAGATATTAATTTATGTATTCAAGCAATGGTTGAACGAAATCCCGATCGTATATATTAAAAATTATAATCATTTGTTTTTTCTTATTGTTTTTTTCTTAATTTTAGGTGTTGATCGTACAGCAGGAGCTATTCGAGGTCGATCAGGTCGTGTTATTGATGTTGTTACATCGGAAATGGAAAAATATGAACCAGGAGAATATACTGAAGGTGTTATGGAAAGTATTCGAGTTCTTCGTGATCAAAGTATGTAGAAAAATTACAATCTTTTATATTCGAAAAGTAAACAAATTTTTCTTTTTTCAGTTATGCCATGTTTTGTGGAACGAATTAAAATAGCAATTGATACACTTCGTATGAGATCAGGATGTGATGATGGAAAAGTAGTTTGACACAAAAATAAAATTATTTTATTTCTAGAAAATAAATTTTTCTTCTTTTTCTTTTTAGTTTGAATTAATTGAACAAGAATTAATTGAAGCATCGAGTAGTGTTTATCACGGTATACGTGATATTCGTAATAGTGTATTAATGAATCCGGTACGTTCTGTTTTTCTCGTTATGGGACAGCAACCACAAATACGACGAAATAAAGCCCTTAACTGTATTTTTTCATCATCAACAGAAGATTTATCTTGTACGGCAAGACCTATTCCAAAGGGAACTATCAATCGAATATTTCGAACATAATTTATCAATTTTGATAAATATAAGAAACATTCGCTTTTTGCTTTGTCAGTATTATTTTTTATCTCAGGAAACACAAAAACAATAATAATGCAGAATCGATAGAATTACTAAAGAATATACATTTTGTAATGAAAAAAGAGATTGAAAATAAAATAAAAAACTTAGGATACATCTATTTTATAAAAATTTCATATGATAAGTTTGATTTTTAAATGAAACATCGATTATATATGTTGCAAATTTTTAAATGTATATTCTTAATTAGTTTTATCATCTGCATCTATAACACAGTTCTCAGTTCCTTTTTTTTATATATCTATTTAATTATATTACAACAAATTAGTATTAGTCAATATAATTTGATTTATCTTTACTTTTTCTATCTATATGTGAGTACATAAATATAAAGAAAAGAGTTGTAATATTTATGGGTAAGTTTGTGTTTTTATCTAATCCAATATAAGTTTAAATATGCTTGTGTAGTAATTCGTGGATAAGGGTGAAAAAAAAATGCTTCGGCTATGGTTGCTCTAATTTCTCGAGCTTATATATTTATATATATATATGTACTCATCACTTTTTACTTACAGTTTATAACAAAAATTCTTATATTTATATTTGAATTTCTTTATTAGGATCTTGAATGGCCAAGTGATGATGATGAAGGATTAAATGATGAAATTTATGCTCAATCTCAAACATCAAGTCATGGACCATCATCAGATAGTCAACAACCTGATCTTGAAATGTATCCAGGCAAAAATGATAATCCTAGTCGAGTATGAATAGATTTAAAAATAATAATATGTTTCTTATAATTATATTATTCATTTTAGGATATGATGAGACGATTACCAAAAGAAGAACGTGAACAAATTGAATTACAAGTTGAAGGTTTTAAGAAAACTAAACGTGATTTTGAACGTGAAGTACTCAAATGGGATGATCGTGGTAATGATATTATTGTTCTTGCTAAGAAAATGTGTATGATTATGATGGAAATGACTGATTTTACACGGTAAAAATATTCATTTAAAAATATAATAACTATTTTATTTTATTTTGTTTTTAGTGGTCGTGGACCATTGCGTACTACAATGGATGTTATTAATGCTGCAAAAATGATCTCTGAATGTGGTTCAAAATTAAATAAAATAGCTAAAGATATTGCTGCTCAAGTAAATGATTTATTTAATTTAATAATAATAATCATATTTATTCTAGTGTGTTGAATCTCAATCAAAATCTGATCTTGTTGCTTATGTTGATCGTAAGTATAAATATGATATGTTCATCCATATTCATTTTTTGTTTTCATTTTAAGGTATTACTTTATATTGTCATCAATTGGATATTACTAGTAAAGTTAAAGCAGATGTACAAAATATAAGTGGAGAATTAATTGTTAGCGGTGTATGTATTTTATTATAGATAAAAACTTCCTTTCTTTCTAAACTTATATTATTTTCATATTTAGCTTGATAGTGCTACTTCATTAATTACAGCAGCAAAAAATTTAATGAATGCTGTTGTACTTACTGTTAAAGCATCGTATATTGCATCAACAAAATATCGTAATAAATCAGGCAATAAAGAGGTAAAGTTTATTGTAATATTTAATTGCATGTTTTCATTTTGTTTTCTTTTCTTATTAGCCAATTGTTCAATGGAAAATGCGTTTACCAGAAAAGAAACCATTGGTTTTAAATGAACGACAAAATGAATCTAATTCACGTACAAAGAAAAGTACTGTTAAAAAACGTCTTGAACCATTACATGTTCTAAGTGAATTTCAAAATTAAAATTCCATTATAAATAAACAATTTGTCAGATTTCACACTCTCAATTTTTTTTGTATATTGATCTTTAATCCATAGATCAGATGAAGAGAATTTTTTGTGGTGCTCATTTTTTTGCTTTTTTTCTTACATATAATTTATCTTGTATGCTATACATATATTGACTACTCCATATTCTTCATTTTTTCTTTTTGTTTGTTTCTGTTTGATGTGTATTAGCTTTATTATTCGATATCATTTACTTGAATTGTAAGTTAAACTTTTGTTTCTTTAATAATATAATCAAATATTTGTCAAAATAAGAATGAAGAAAACGATTGAAAATTTAATCTATGAAGTTGAACTATATATTCACTAAAAAAAACGAGATCAGTAGTTATATAAAACAATCGGATATACTCGGACAAGAACACGTAGTTATTAATTAAATTGTCCATAATATTCCCATTAATGATTTATCATCAAGATTTATTCAACAATACAATAAAGAAAATAATGGCCAATAAATACAAATATCTTTTTCTCGACTACATAAATCAAGAATAATTGTATGAAAAGAAATAATTCATCGACATTGATCAAGAGATTTTATTTTACCAATATTGTTTTGTAATGAAATACAGACTTTAAGAGAATATGGTAAAACTTCATTTGGTTAAATTAAAGAAACAAAATGAAAATCTAAATTATTTTATGTAAAAGAATTCATTTACTGAGTGCACAAATAAATAATATAATCAAGTAGAGCTTGTAAATCACATTAGTTATCAATAATTAAAATAAAATTTGCTTTGTTATAATCTTATTCGTGAATTATCATTTTCTAAAATATAAAAAGATTAAAGTTTTTATAAACAGATCGAGAAATTTGAGTTAATTAATTGGAATACATTAATATGATATTATCTCTCATGGAAAAATGAAATTATATATTTCATAGCTGGTTGTTCCTCTTTAAATATCGAACTTCTATTACAAAATTCTTTAAATAAAACAGTTGATATTTAAATCTCGGTTCTAATAAATGAGAAATATCTTTCTGACAACATTGTTTTGATTATAAAGTCGATGAAATAATAAAATAAATTTTAATTATATTGATAAATAATCTAGAAATTACTGCTGATATAGTTCATTCAATTCTTTATGATTAACTTAACAATTTTAAAAAACTGAAGTTATAACTGTATCAAGCCATTGATACACAAGCAAACGTGAAAATTATTCATGCATATCGGTTAAATATGCTGTATTAGACAAATTCGCTTTAATGTTATTTTTTCTTATCTTTAATTTGTTGTTCTTTCAAATCAAAACAAAATCAAAATTTGGTTTACAAGCAAAATTTGGTTTTTTTTACATATCAATAAAATAAATATTTTCTTCAGCTCCAACTTTTAATTCAAAATATTCTCGAATTGATCGAGTAACTGCTTTTTTTTCAAACAAAAAAAAATATAATTTGAACGTCAAGCCATGTTTGGTTGCTTCTATTAGTCACTCAGAACGGTGGACATCTTTTAAAAATGAACACATGTGCGATAGAAGGAGACTACCAAAATGATGATACAATATATTGAGTGAAAGAAAAAATGATTGTTTTTATTACTGTTTATTTAAAAGATATATTTGGAAGCTCTACTGACGCCAACAAAAAATATTGGAATCTCGAAATTTGTCTTGTGAAATAAAGAAAAGAATGTTTTCCTAGTTGTACACCGTAGGATAAACTTTCAAAAAGAAATGTTAACTTTTAATAGTTATTGAAGAAATAGTTTGAATAAGCCAATTTTATGAAAACTGTTTGCCCTTTTCAGCAGAGAACTTATTTTAAACTTAAACTAAGATTTTACTTGATGGTATCTATTAGTTGTTCAATTTTGATAACGGTTAATAATAGCACACAATTGAATGCCAAATCAAAGAAAAACATTGTATTCTAAAGAGATAGATTTTTGCTTGAAACATGGAAGATTTTATTAGTCTTTTGTATTAAAATGAAAATCACTGTTGAGTAGTCAGCTGTCTGATGAATCGCTCCAGAACAAAGTCAAAGTCTATCATCATAATCCAAGATTATCCTAACTCTATCGTAAGGAATCTGGTAGAACCTTACACCCCCACCTTTAATGAAACTTATAATAAATTGAATATGCAATTTTGACCTTAGGAAGATAATGAGACGTTGCTCATGCTTATTCCATATATTTAGTACGGTTCGAAAAAAGACAAGTAGAATATATTTTGAGTTTTTATTTTTCTTTAAATACAAAACTATAAAAAAAACCAGAAAAAGATAAAAATAAAAAATACGCGAGAATAAATGGCAGGAAAGCAAAAAGTAATGGAAGATAAGAAAAAGAAGCTAGTTAATTTATAATGTTTTTTTACGTTTATGATGGTTGATGGGGATGTTTGACTTTTTATGTAAGTTTTTGATTGTGCCATCATATATCCTACACAGAAAAAAAAGTAAATTTATTCTGTATAAAAATAATTAGAAGTAATAATCTCGAAGATAAAGTATGATTGATGAAATAAGATATCAACAACATTCTTTAAACAGTATATACCTGGTTTATCCTTTGTTAACAATCTATTCAAATATTCTTCTCACTTGGAGGAAGTGATATACAGATATACCACTATAATGAAAACACTCGTGACAAATGAGCAGCTCAAACAAACATTCATTTCGAATATATCGTTCCGTTCAAAGATGAGATTTGGAGTTTCTTTACATGATCAATGAACAAACGACAAACGAGCAGCTCATACAAACATTCATTTCAAATATTTTGTTTAGTTCGAAGGAACGATTTCGAGTTCATTACATGCTGGGAGAACGAACAACAAATGCATAATTCAGATAAAGATTTTAGTTAAATACTTTGTTCAGTTCGAAGCAAAAATTTCGACTTCATTAGGTGATGGAGGAGCACATGAGAAATGAATAATTCATACCAAGATTCCATTCAAATATTTTGTTTAGTTCGAAACTAAGATTGCGAGTTCATTAAATTATAGAGGGGCACATAAGAAATGAGCAGCTCAAACAAACATTCATTTTAAATATTCCGTTTAGTTCGAAGCGAAGATTCTGAGGTGATGACATCGTGGACGAGGACACTACAAATGAATAATTCAGAGCAAGATTTATTTCAAACATTTTGTTCAGTTCGAAGCATAGATTCTGCGTTCATCGTATGGTGGAGGAACACCTAATAAATGATTATATCATAAAAAGATTGTATTCAAATAATTTCTTCAGTTTGAGGCAAAGATTTCGAGCTCATTACATCGTGA
>CAJNOI010000006.1:0-21233 GCA_905250115.1 Adineta steineri | reverse complement strand
TAATTTCTTCAGTTTGAGGCAAAGATTTCGAGCTCATTACATCGTGAGAAAACATGCGACAAATGCATAATTCATATCAAGATTCTAGTCAAATAATTTCTTCAGTTCGAAGCAAACTTTTCGACTTCATTAGATGATGGAGGAGCACATGAGACATGAATACTTCATAAGAAAATTCCATTCAAATATTTTGTTCAGTTCGACGCAAAGATTTCGACTTTATTACATGGTGAAGGAACATACGACAAATGAAAAATTCATACCAAGATTCATTTCAAATATTTTTTCAGCTTGAGGCAAACATTTCGACTTTATTACATGGTGAAGGAACATACGACAAATGAATAATCCATAAGACGATTCTACTCAAATATTCTGTTCAGTTCGAAGCAAACATTTCGACTTTATTACATAGTGGAGGAACATACGACAAATGAATAATTCATAAGACGATTCTACTCAAATATTTTGTTCAGTTCGACGCCAAGATTTCGACTGTATTACATGGTGAAGGAACATACGACAAATGAAAAATTCATACCAAGATTCATTTCAAATATTTTTTCAGCTTGAGGCAAACATTTCGACTTTATTACATGGTGAAGGAACATACGACAAATGAATAATCCATAAGACAATTCTATTCAAATATTCTGTTCAGTTCGAAGCAAACATTTCGACTTTATTACATAGTGGAGGAGTACATGAGAAATGAGCAGCTAAAACAAACATTCTGTTCAGATATTTTTTTAGTTCGAAGCGAAAATTCTGAGTTTATTACATGGTGGAGGAGGGCACAGCAAATGAATAATTCATAGTAAGACTCTATTCAAATGTTTTGTTCAGTTTGAAGCAAATATTCCGAGCCCATTACATGGTGAAGGAACATACGACAAATGGGTGATTCATACCAAGATTTATTTCAAATACTTTGTTCAGTTCGAAGCAAAGATTTTGAGTGCGTTAAATGATGGAGGAACACACGATAAATGAATAATTCATAACACGATTCTACTCACATATTCCTTTCAGTTCGAAGCAAACATATCGAGCTCATTACATAGTAAAGAAACATGCGAGAAATGAATAATTTATATCAAGATTATATTCAAACATTTTGTTCAGTTCAAAGCAAAGATTTCGACTTCATTACATGGTGGAGGGGTAGATGAAAAATGAGCAGCTCAAACAAACATTCATGTCAAATATTCGGTTCAGTTCGAAGGAGAGATTTTGAGTTCGTCCCATAGTGGGGGAGGGCACAACAAATGAATAATTTAAAACAAGATTCTATTCAAATATTCTGTTTAGTTTGAAGCGAAGATTCTGCGTTTATCGAATGGTGGAGGAGCACACAACAAATGAATAGTGCATAGCAAGATGCTATTCAAAAAATTTGCTCATGTTCATGAAAAGAATTCGAGTTCATTACGTGGTGCAGGAGCACATGAGAAATGAGCAGCTGAAACAAACATTCATTTTTAATATTTTTTTTAGTTCCGGGTGAATATTTCGAATTCATTGCATGGTGGAGGAACACACGACAAATGAATAGTTTCGACCAAGTTTCTATTGATATATTTTGTTCAGTTCGAATCAAAGATTTGAAGTTCATTACTTGGTGGGAAAACAAGCGACAAATGAGTAATCATATCCAGATTATATTCAAGCATTTTGTTTAGTTGGAAGAAAAGATTTCGAGCTCATTAGATGCTGAAGGAAGACACGACAGATAAACAATCATTGTAAGATTCTATTGAAATATTTTGTTCAGTTCGAAGGAAAGATATCCGGTTCATTAGATAGCGGAAGAACAGACGACAAGTGAATGATTCATATTAAGACTATATTCAAACATTTCGTCCAGTAGGAAGAGAAGATGTGAAGCTAGTGAGATCGATGGAGGTCCCATGACAAATGAGTATTTTAAGCAAGGTTCTATCCGAATACTGGGATGCTTATTATATTTGCTATGTATGTTGTGATTAAAAGAAAAACCTCGTTGAAAATGAAGAATGCGAACGTTTGTGGAGTAAATGATGAAGCAAACGTTTGCTATCCGAGTCTTGACTTGCTGCTTCATGCGCCATCACGATGTAACTCATTGCCACCAAAACCAAGAATACGATAGAGAAGATCTGTTGACTAACCTGCATAGTTGTTTATTGTAGTTTGACGTTGAGAAGAGAGTATTGTGTAAATATGCACAAGATGAAACTGGTATGCTTCTATATCGACGCACGAGTGCTTTTATATCTCACAGACAGTGAGTAGGATTTCGTACTTAATAATCATATTTTTGCACTTTACCTTTGGTGATTCACCACTTAACAATAGGATTTTTTACTCATAAATCGGATATTTTTACTTATTAATCGTAATTTTGACTCATCAGTGGGGATTGCCTATCTATAAATAGGATTTCGTACTTAATAATCGTAATTTTGCGCTTACCAATAGAAACTCGCCACTTGTCTACTTCGCTATTGCGAACTTAAAAAAAATAAAGTTTAAATAGAATAAAATGGGTTCAAATATCTTATTGACCATGAAGCTAGGTAGTGTGTAATTTCTGAACAAGTGTTTTCAATTTTATAATTATTTTTCATGAAAATTTTGATAAATGAGACTATATGTTGAAATTGAATTTTTTGTCAATATTAAATGAGATTTTATTTTATTTTAAGGTAAATTGAAAGTGAGTGCTATAAGGTGTAGAGGATGTAAGTTTTTACTTGAAAGGAGTTTTTGAATAACGAATAACGGTAAGACATAGAGGACGTAAGATATTATATACAAAAACATTTTCATGGAAGAATAAATACTTTTTTTAGACAGTTATATTAAATATGACGAAGAAGTGTGATAATATTTTTTTCTGTATTAGTTATTAGGTATTATAATATCAGCTTATATGGACTTATAACTTGATTTTCTAAGTGAGTTCGGCTCATGAGTAAAATCAGAAATAGCTGCATGTAATTAATTAGTTTAATGGAATAGAATTGAATATTTGGAGTAGATTTTATTATATGAATTTAATTTTTAAGATTGATAAAAATATCCGATTAGAATGGTGACAAGAATCTTTTAAACTAAAGCATAGTTTGGTGATAGTTATTGTTAGTAATTCAATATTTAATTTTTTCAAATCAGAAATGTTTTTCTATGGGAACAGGTTCTAAGTGAATTTCAAAATTAAAGTTCCATTATAAACATATAAAAAAACAATTTATCAGATTTAATACTCTCATTTAATTCTATATTGATCGTTAAAACGGAATCATTCATTCATAATTAATGTCTTTTAACTTCAGTATAATCAAATATTTGTCAAAACAAGAATGAAGAAAACGATTGAAAATTTAATCTATGAAGTTCAACTATATATTCAATAAAAAGAAATGAAATCAGTAGTCATTCAAAACCAAATATTTTTATCTGAATTATGTTTATGAATAACTTATTATAAAGTAAAATCCATTGCAGTATTTATTTTTGTATAAGAAAAAAAAGTACGATACATATAAAAAGATATTTATTCAGGAAAAAAATCTGACTTGTATATGACTATATGAAGATCATGAGTTAAAATTATCTATGTTTGTTCAGTCTAAAAAGAACTATATAAAAAAAAAGAACAATTGTATATAATTTTTCTTACCTGTCCCATTTGTGCACTGCCAAAATTGATATAATCTTTTGTAGTAGCTGCACGATATTCATCCATAAGTTGTTGTACAACCTAAATTTTAATAGTAGAAAATTAAAAATTAATTTTTCGTGTCTTACTTCACGTGAATCATTGAATTCATCAAGATTATCTTTAAACATTGGTAAACGACGAAAATTCTCTACGAATGCTTCACGTTTGATTAATTTATCAAAATGTTCACAAATACGATCAAATAACTAAAATAAATTTAATCATATGTTATTATATTTAATAGATGAAATATATATATACAGATGAAATGCCCGTATGATTAGCAAGCATAAGTCCACTAACACGATGTTGTGTTGTTATATAAGGTGATTTTTTTGAAAGAGCAACTTGAATTGAAGCTGGACCCCATGGAATAAAATCAGCTAATTTTCGTTCACGAATACGCATTAAACTTTTATGAACCTTTAATAAATGAAAAACATTATTCGAAAATAAAGAAAATAGAAGAATAAAATACCTCAGATGGATCGACATCACCTTGAATTATATTTAAAATTGAAACATAACAATGTGTTACATTTCGATCACGAGCTGCTGTTGTTACCATAACATTTTTTGGTTGTAATAAACGTCGCATTACATCAAGAACAGTTGTTTTACGTACTTCAGATTCCTACAGAAAATAACTAAAGTTTGTATTATATTTTTTTTCCTATTTATTCTTACTGTATTATCTGATGTTAATGGTGTATAGGCCGAAATAAGAAAATGTAAACGTGGTGTTGGTATAAGAGATGATATAAGACTAATTAAATCGTTATTCATATAACCTGGATATCGAAGTGTAGAAGTACTACCAGACATAATTGTTGATACCAATTGATTTAATTCAGCAAGTGTTGGTGTTGCCTTTTTAAGACGTTCAGTAGCAATACGATTTAATGCTGTATTATCTAAAACGACCTATAATAAAAAAAATGACATGAATTAATAAATTAAATTTGTCTTACTGTACAATCAGCATTTTCAGTTAAACGTTTAAGTGTTAGCACAGAATTGTAAGGTTGAACAACGACATCTGCCTAATAGATAAGAACGAAATATTGAATACTATGACAAAAATATTTTACTTACAACTTCATTTGTCATAGGAAATACAGAATATGTTTGAATTAATTTTTTTGGAAATCTATTCGAAAATAAAAAATACAATATTGTAGTTTTTAAATATTCATTTACCGATCATTAAGTTTTTCAAGAATATTACTACCCATACCAGAACCTGTACCTCCAGCAATAGAATGACAAAGAACAAAACCCTATTTAAAAAAATTTGAGTTCAATAAAAATAATTTTAAAATAGATATTTTACTTCAAGTGAATCACCATTATCAGCTTCGCGATCGATAATATCAAAAATTTCTTCATATAATTTTTCACCTTGATAAAAACCTTGTGCCCAATTATTACCTAACAATAAGATGAAATTTAATAATAAAAATAATAATTAATCACTAGATACATACCAGCACCTCCACCATCTTTGGAAATATAAACATTTTCAGGATTATATAAATGTCTATATGGTGATTTCATAATACCATCAATAACACGAGGTTCAAGATCAAGTAAAACTGCACGTGGAATGTAATGTTGATCATCTGCCTAATTATATTTCGAAAAAACAAAATTATTTATTTCGTAAGAAAAATTCCAACGAACTTGATAAAAAAAGACATCTTTACGATCTGAACCTTCAGTTGCAAATGGTTCTAATTTTCCTTCAGGACTTATACCATGTTCAGCACATAATTGTCTCCAAAATTCCATACCAACTAAATAAATAAAATAGTATGTCTTATTGTAACAATTATCATTAATCTAATCGACGTTTATCTCATTCCATCAAAATCATATGACTTTAAATAAACTTCTTATTTTTTATAAAAAAAAAAGAAACGAGATTTAAGATCACACTATTATTTGAACATCTTGTTTTCTTAATTAACGATAACTAAAATAAAATATTTATTAATCATGGTTTTTATTTGCCATGCAAACGAATGTTATTCATTCGACTGTTTTCTATTATTCATAGTTGATTGCTACAAGCCTACCTATTCGCTTCAATAAACATTAAAAAACTTGTTTTTATTTCCTTCATATTACTCAAAATTGACTTACTTTGATTGCCACATTGTCCAAGTTGTAACGTAATGATTTCACTAGGCATTTTATTTTTTAGAAAAAACAATCTTCAAACAAAAGACAACAAGTGTATTAACTGTAAAATCTTTCTATGGATAGTATTCTTTTTTTGCTTTGTTTTAATCTGTTTACTTATCCCCAAAAAAAAGGAGCAAACGATTAAAACGAACGAGAAAAGAAGAAAAAAAACTGATAGACAACACTTGAAAGAAAAAGAAAACGATAATGCTTATATGAGAACAAAAAAAAAAAAGAAAAAAAATCATGTTTGTTAATGTGTGTATTCATTCGATTGTTTAATGATGTTTAGACAAAGTTTTATGAATATGAATAAACAAAAAGAAGAAAGAAAAATTATCAAGAAGAAAAGGTTTGTGAATAAAATTCATACAAACCTCATAGATGATTGAAATCGTCTATTCACATTCGGATTTTTAATGACTCAATCTTGTTTGAAATACACACATATACATCCATAATAGACTGATTACATTTTGACAAACAAACATAACGAACACCCAACGAAATAAACATCAAAGCCAAGGTTGTTAAAGCGCGCATAAAACGAAAAAAAAGAAAAGAAATACATTCTAGAATCTTGTAAAGTTACACACACCGGAAACAAAGAAAATGAACGTGAACATAGGATAAAAAGAGAGATGATAATCTGTTTAGAACGTATAATAAAGAGTGTTATTTTTTATCTATCTGTAAATAGTTTTATGTTTGAATACAAGGGGACAAAACTTTTAATTTGGCTACAATATATGCGCGCTTCAAAAAACCACACACACACACACACAAAGAAAAATAGAATAAAAGCTGAGTTATTTAAACATGAGTATGAGTTTGCGTGCATTACATATGTATATATTTATATATATGTATAGATTTGTTAGCTTAATCATATTTATTAGTTTTAATTTCCACAGGAAAAAAGAAAATAACCGAGTGAAAATCCAAATATTAATGCAACAACAAAAGCCACAAGAACAAGTTGTTCAGTTAACGTTATACCAAAAAGAACAAGACCTTTTTGTTGTTGATTTGGTTTAAATCGATCGACAACTGGATTATCAACACGATCATTACCAACATTTCTTTGTCGAAGGTCTTGTTGTTTAATTCTTTCCTTAAATAAAGCATAACGAAAATAATAAACATGAAATTATTAGAAATAATAAGTATCACAATTAATTAAATAAAATTTTCCAATAAAAAGTCCAAAAAGAAAAATAATCAAAGAAATAAAACTAAACATAATTGAATTGTCTTTTCTTTTGATAGATTTCATTGATGTTAAAGAATGAATTTGTTCATCAATTTTTCTTTTCATTTGATGAATTTCATACTAGATATATATATATGTCAACATATAAATAATCAAGATTTTGTTTTGCTCTCTTTTTGTTTAAAAACTTACGAAAATGAGAAATGGTCTTACGATACGTACTTTTAAGCTTTCATTCTCATCTTTCAAACGATCAAGTTCTTGTTTGAGATGTGATTTATTTGAATCATTACCAGTATCCTATATAAAAAGAAATCAATATAGAATTATATATGCATCACATAATATCAACTATAAAAATGTGCGGAAGGTTAACTACAAGCATATAAATAAAATGTGTTTTGTGAAAAAAGAAAACTAAATAGCAATTAGTATACATAAGAAGAAGAAGAAGAGACTGTATGATTTTGAATGTTAGTAGAGAATAAGTCTAAGACAAGAACCTGTGGACGATCTTGATATTGAGTTTGAGCAAGATTTGTATCGCGTGAAGTATGTGTAGCTGATTTTTGATTTAAAGTTGATGATGTAAGATTTTCATTCTTAGTATTTTGTTGTTGAGTACGATTTTCAATTACATTTGTTGATTCGTTCTAAACGCGTACGATAGTCAAAAACAAAAACAGACAAAACATGCAAATCAAAAGCTTCAATCACATTAGTCGTCTCTATCAAGCATAAGATAAAAATTTCAATTTTACTTACAGCACGTGTCGATGGCTTAAAAAAACATTCAAATTATAATATTTAATAAAATAGTTATCTATTCAACTTACTGCATCTGAATCTCTATTTCCAAATGAATCATTTGGCACGACAGCAGCTGGTGCTTCATCAGCAAAAACACATTTTAATTTCGAATCATGTACATTAAGTTTTGTTAAATCTTGTTTCCACTAAATAAAAAATTAAATTATTATCATAAACAATTTCCTTGTTTAAGATCTTACAAAATTGTCCACATCTTCATTATAATTAGATGGTACAGCAACCCATTGTACCATAAATTTATGTTTACTACGATCATCTTGTTGACCTGCTGCATGCGGTTGTAACATAACTTAACAAAAACAAAAAGGTTATTTTAATCTCAACAGTTTTAAAATTAATTTATACCTTGAATATTTGCCATGCCTTGAGGATCAAGAAAACCGCTATTTGGTTTAACGCAATAGCGTTTTGGTGCTGTTGTTTTTATTTTGTAGGCAAGTCTTTCATTGCCACTATTAGATAATTTAAGTGCTGTTGTTGATACAGCAGTAAATGGACCTTTGAAAATAAGATCACCATTAGGAATGAGTTCGAGTGTCATTTTTTTTCTTTTGAAAGTTCGTAGAGAAAAGAAAGAACTATTTCTTTGTATGTGTCAAGATATAGTTAAATGCCACGTCGTCAAACGAAAACCAATATGAGAAATGGTTTTGGTTTTGTATTCGTCGTTGAATCTATAAGAAAATACTTTGTCAATTTTGAGTATTGTATTCTAAAGAATTATAGAAGTAGAAAGAAGAAGAATAAATAATAAATATGTATTATAATAAGGCAATCAATCGTTCATCATTAAAGAAAATAACACATCAATGCACTTGAAAATATTTGTTTTTTTATAAAGAGAATGACAAAAAGAATTACTTTTTATTAAATTTTCTATTAAATAAATTAAGATTTGATATTTTCTTACGATAATTTCTTTTTTCGAAATTAAATGGAGGACATAGAAAAGTTTCTTAACTAACCAAGATGAGAGAAAGACATACACCTCGTTTCATTTGATAATGAACAATAAGCCAGAAAATTTAGCTAGATTTCTAAAAAAAGCAAATCCACGCTTTTTTCCACAATATTCATTGATCAGATATTCAAAAATGTCTACAATTATATTATATGTATGGTAATTTAAATCTTACCTAGATATTCAAATTGTTTTATGAATATCACATAATGTTAATTGATTAATTTCATGAAGAACATATTTCTTTACACGATGATTTTATTTATTAATTATTTATGAAATAATTAAAATGATATTATATTACAATATATAAAAAAAGAAAAAAGGAATTTTAACAACTAGGTAAGAGGATTGATTAAATTTAAAATATTTTATATTTGGATAGAAAAAAAAAACGAACAGGAAGGATATCTCATTTCCGTATGTTTTCTTTATACTAAAGCATATTTTGAAATAGCAATATCCCTCTTAAGTTTAGATGGAAATACTTAGATAAATATATTTTATTCTACTTCGTAGTTTAATATTTAGGTCGTATTGACCTGTAGACCGTGAAGGTTAGGATGTTAGAAAACATTGACAATGAATTGAACTTGAAAAGATATGATTGATTAGAAAATTATGACACTTAAATAATATAGAATTATGACCAACAAACTATCATTTAACGTCTAGTTTTATTGCGTGTCTTTTCCGGGTTTTTTTTCTCATGACGTCAAATATTATATCAGTAGCTCTTGAAAACAACATCGAAGAATTCTTTTGCTTGCTTGGTTGCTTCGGTGCTTTTGAATTGTTGAATGGAAATGACAGATGACTCTTTTCCCTCGACACAATTAGAACGTGTTATATATTATTAATAGATGAATTCAATAAATCAAGTAGCAAATTAAGTTTTAGTGACTTATTTATATTCAATGCATCTAATCCCCTACAAAGATTATCACTCATTATTTTTTCTTTGCAAAAAAGAAGTCTGAAATGTATTTTTTTTCTTTTTCTTTCGATCCACACGAATGTTAATCTTTCTTCTTAAAAACAGATTTTGCTAAGAGCATCGTAAATAAGCAAATATATTTTTCTACGTCACTGATTTCATCTACTTGTTTAATCATAGTTAAAAAATGTAATACGAATACACACCTATACGCATCAGACTTGAGCGGAAGACACAAAATATCAAATTTACATATATGAATATATCGAATAGTTTTTTTTTATGTTAGATCAATATCAAAAGACATTGACAATTTATTGCCGAGAGTCTTGAAATTAAAAGCTATATATATATATATATATACATTATTTTCATGTCGATATCTGTTACTCGTAATATTAATTCATAGTAAAGTATGTGCATATGTTCTTTATTTGAGATGTAATTAGTAAAGTAAAAATTTTATATCAGCAGTCTAGTTTTTTTGTCATATTAGAAAACTTTCAATAAAAAATAAGTTTTTATTCTTTATTTAAGTTCATACTCATGTCGCAGCTTCTCGAGACACTTCATATTGAAGAGTTTCTATAAATAAAATTCTATTAAATTTTTGTGCCAAAGCTTCACATAGGAACATTCATGTTTAGCTTCTTCGACCGAGAGTATTTTAAATAGAAGTAAAATGTTTATATATATATAGTTTATAAGTACATCTACTATGAATATAATTATTTATTTAACAGCTGTTAGCAATTTCATATAGATACTGTTGTTGTTGTTATTGTTGTCGTTGTCAGTCTATGTAATGGTACTCGATTAGATTAGACAAGCATATGTCCTTCAATAAGAGAATTTCGATAGCTATTAGAGTATTAGGGTATTTTTATATATAATATAACCATAGCGTTGATCAAGTTTATTCTATCTATTTATCATGATAAATAGATTCTCAAATTTTGTACCATTAATTACTGACATTAGTTTTTATTTACTGTAAATTGGTAGACATAAAAGTAGTTCTATATACACACGTTCTACTAACATAATTTCATAGTTTATTTTGACAAGAAGCAAAAAACAAATCCCTATTCAAATAGATCTATAGATCAACAGTTAGGATATAAACAGCTTTTGATATCATATTATATACGTAAATTTAAAAAAACGATTTTATTCTTTATCTAGGTGAAGAAAAAGGCTATATCAATATCAAGGATACAATAATACATTCATTAGATGTATATGATGGTAAAATATTTATGGTCATCACTATACATAAAAGTCGATTGGTTAACGATCTGTCAATAGTAATGTAGATGAAATATGATTTAGTTTTTGTACTATTTTATTCTTTATTTGATTGTTTAGACTAGTTATTATTTACGATATGACATAACAAAAATATATTATTGACGAAAAATGATTTTCATGTCATTTTCATTTAGTATATGTGTGATTAAATTGTTTGATTTTCTTTCGATCGAAGGAGATTTTATAGTAGATAAATCAATTGCGTAGCAGATAAATCTCTCAATATTCTATCTAATTATATATACCCGCCATGACTGAGTGGGTACATGATTCGGCACGTATTCACAATATACTGTGTTCGAACCTCCCTATCATCAGATATAAATACCCTATACTGCACGGGGATTTTAATTATACATAAAATTTCGTATTTATATGATTTTATTATCATTTGCTCACACTCTATAACAAAAAGATTTGTTGATAAGAAGTACAGATCATATATATATATATATATGTATTTATTTATATATGCTTGTCATATCGTTTATTTATTTATCGGCAATGATGAAAGACAAAGACATGGTTTCGCTTAGTAAACTGAAGATATCGATGTTGTTTGTCTTGGCTGTCTGAGCTGATATATAAAAAAAAGCTTCATTATTTATTATTTTTATTTTTCTATTTTAGAAAAAAGAAAGTTTTTTTTTTTATATGTTTATTTTCTGCTTAAAAAGCAATTGGGTATGTTGTATTATTAAAAATTCTATTAAGTAAGTTTATATTTCTTATCATTAGATAGAATTTATTATTTTTTTTCTTATATATTAATTTATAGAACATAACAAAGTGCCGTCATTAGAAAAAGAATGTAAGTTTTTTTTTACAATCAGATAACAATAGATAATAGAACTGAGAAGAAAAATAATAATAAAAGTGTAAAAAAAAGAAGGAATAGGTATATAATAAATAGAAGAATGTTGTTTCAAATCTTCTTGTATTGATCGTTGATATAATTTTGTTTGTAACATTGTTTGATTACTATTATTAAAATAGATATTATCACCACACATACTTAGATGATTGAAGTTTAATTCTAATTGATTATTAATTAATAGACTTCGTTTGAGTGACCAATTTTGATTATTATTGAGAATATTTTTATTTTTATAAACGGGTATTGAAAGACATAAAGGAAATGATTCAATTTTCGGATAGTAATAAAGAAATGCTTGACACATTTCATCATTTGAATCATGACCACCATAAATACCTTTTGAGTAATCATTTTTTGTTGAATAATAACATATTAGAGAAAGTTCATTTGATGAATTTATTTGTGGATATGGTTTATTATAATAAACAATTTCTTGTCGATGAAATTCAAATGGATTTCGATCAATTAATCGATTGAAATTATTTTCTTTGAGAATAATACGAGTTGCACGTTTATGTGCATGTACAAGTATAGAAAAAATATTCATTGTATGATTATTTTGAAGATAATATTTTAAACAATCATTAACACAATACGTTGGAAAACGTATTTGATTGAGACGTGGAGGTAGAAATAGAGGAGATCGAGCTAATGTTCCTAATGTTAAAACACCTATTTCATATTGAGGTTTTATATCTTTTGGATAAAAACGTAAATGAACACCAATAGAATGATTAGATGGAATCATTGATTCAAAATGTACTTCAAGTAGAAGTTGAGTATGTGAAGTCATTTTTAATCCTGTACTTATTGGATAATCATATTTTAGTTGACCACCTTTTGCCCATGCTATAATAATACGCGTTTGACAATTACGATACACAGATCGAGGCATTAAACGAACACTATACATTCCACACAATCCTGAATAAATGAGTTTATCCTTGATCGAACATTCATAAAGAAGTAAATGGTGAACATAACTTGTATTTCCTCCATTAACTATATTGTAACCTTGAAGAAAAAATTCTTTTGAATTATTTAATTGATGTACATGACAGAGATAAAGTGATGTTGTCGATGATGAAAATGATTGATTACTTGTAAGAAATGATGGAAGTAAAATATCTTCAGATAAAGTATACTCAAAGAGAAAAATTACGATGTATAAACGAATAAGTGCGAACATTATCGATCAAATGAATCAAATAACAAATCTCTCACCTATTCTATGATCTCATTAAAAACTCATTCATACTTTTTTTTCTTCACCTTATTGTTAGCGTCTGAGTGATTCACTCGACGCTAATCTAGAGATTAAGTTGGTTCTTCTAGTCTAACTGGCTTAGGATAACTGCCCGGATAGCAGGAGGTGTGGGTTCGGATCCCACGAAGGTCACTTTTACTCCATTTTCTCTTTCTTTCATTTTCTTTCGCTGATGTCCCTTTTATGGCTCTAATATGAGACCTAACACTTATACATATATTTAGCAGCAATGATGAAGTAACACGACATGGTTTCCTTTATAAAAATTAACCTGAGTTTAATGACGATTGTCATGGCCTCTGAGCTGCTTATATAGTCATAAAAGAACATCAGATTGAATTGATTTATATAATATATAAAAATTATTTTCGATTAGTTTTTCTTTCTTTTTCTTTTTTACATCATTTAGTGACAAATAAGAACAATACAAATAGAACAGATGGAGATATTTTTCTTTCTCAAGAGACATACCATCAATGCCGTGTCTCTGTATTTTCTAGATAAAGTCAATGACCTCCGTCACACAGTTAAAAGTATATGCGTATGCGTGCAGATATGCAAAAAATATAGGAAGGGAGAAACAAGGTCAATTGATAGTGCTCGTTTCTTTTTTTTTTTTTGTGTATCTATCATTCGTTTGTTGATGGCTGTCGCTACATATATGTAGACGAACAAGTTACGATGAGAGACAAGATAGGAGCAAAAAAACAAAATTCATCCGTTTACTAGTAATATCGATTTATTTCTATTATAAGTTTATGATTTATTACAAAGAAAAACAAGTATCCAGTACTTTTTTTCTTCTTTCTATAAAGTTACAATAATACTAAGACTTTCTTTAATTAGAAATACTGAAAAAACAGTAATTCATATAGAAGCTTTTGTTAGTATTTGAACCCTCGAAGGAAAAAATAAGAAAAGAATATCAATTCCTGTCATTGTATTTTTAATCATCTACTAGTGAGAGAATTTGATTAATAATGCGATGAAAGGAGAAGTATAAAATTTATCTTTAACTATATAGATACTTGTTTTTTTATTTCTTCCTGAAAAATCTCTAATATTTTTTTACTCGATAATACTTCTCATGTATATATCTATATATCTATGTCTTAATTAGATGTTGATAGAATCAGATTTTTTTCGTTCTATTAATATTTCTCTTGACAAATCAATCATTACATTGTTGATTTGTATTATTATTGTGTTCTAGACTCAATTGATGGAATCTCATTTATTAGTATTCATAAATGTGTAAAAAGAACGAGATTAATTCAAAGAAAATGTAGTTATTTATCAAACAAATATGTCCTCCGAACGTCGACTTTCAGATCTGCGTAATTTAGTCAGTGGTCTTTATACTCTAGGTATGTTTTATTAAATGAAAAAGAATCTTATTATTATGAATTTATGAATAAAAATAGGAGCAACAATTGGTACTGGTCATTTTGCTGTTGTTAAACTTGCTCGACATGTTTTTACACAAAAAGAAGTTGCAGTTAAAGTTATTGACAAAACAAAACTTGATGATATATCAAAAGCTCATTTATTTCAAGAAGTTATGTGTATGAAATTAGTACAACATCCAAATGTTGTTCGTTTATATGAAGTTATTGATACACCGAATAAACTTTATCTTATTTTGGAATTTGGTGATGGTGGTGATATGTATGATTATATTATGAAACATGCTAATGGTCTTAATGAATCAACAGCTCGAAGATATTTCCGACAAATATGTCGAGCACTTAAATATTGTCATGAAATGCGTGTGTGTCATCGAGATCTTAAGGTAAGAAATACAATGATAAAACTTTAAAAAAGAATATGATTGAATTTTTTCTAATTAGCAGTACTTATAGTTATTCAGTAAGACGATAAGCTAGACAAGTCATGGAGTTTTTCTATATAGATAATTGCGGTGAATATTATATTTCAAATAGAATTATAGTTTATGTTGCTAATGATAGAATTGAAAACGAGATATTCAACTATTTTCCTCCTTAACTACTAAGAGATAATAAAACCTAGGCGTGTTTTCCGCTTAATTCATCGAATTACTAAAATGTACTGAAGCGTATTTTTGTTTTTTTTCTTCAATTAGTTATTTATATTTTTATTTTTAGCCTGAAAATTTAGTATTTTTTGAAAAACAAGGTGTTGTTAAATTAACTGATTTTGGTAAGAAAATATTTTATTTAAAAAAAGAAAAATAAATCTTTTTAATACAATTTCATAGGTTTTTCTAATCAATTTTCACCTGGTAAAAAACTACTAACCAGCTGTGGATCTCTTGCATATTCAGCACCGGAAATATTACTGGGTGATCCATATGATGCAACTGCTATTGGTAAAGTTATCCTTTTATAATATATAGAAAATAATATTGTTTTATTTTTAGATATTTGGAGCTTAGGTGTTATATTATTCATGCTTGTGACTGGTCGAGCACCATTTCAAGAAGCAAATGATTCAGAAACAGTAATGATGATACTTGATTGTTGTTATAAACTTCCACCAAATATCTCCTCTGAATGTCAAAAGTATAAAATTTAATCCAAAAGAAAAAAATGTTTCTCATCTTTATCTATTTTAAACTTTTAGTTTAGTTCATCGAATGATTGTTCGTGAACCAGAAAAACGTGCAACATTAGATGAAGTGATGTCTGATATATGGTATAAACAATGTGATGATGATAATGATGATGTTGAAGATCAGCATTATGTTGATGCATTACCATTAATATCACATAAAACAATATCACAAAATGATCATGAATTTATTCTACAACAAATGATTGATGGAAATATATCTGAAAAAGATGCAATTCTACAGTAAATTTAATCATTTTCTTTTGTTTTTAATTATCAAGATTTTTTCTTCTAGAGCTTTAAATGATGATCAATATAATCATATAACAGCAACATATTATCTACTTGCAGAAAAACTTTTAAATGATCGTTTATATGATAGAACAGATGATAATGAACGAAATGCAAAACGACAACGACGTTTACAACCAGCTAGTGATCCATTTACAGAACAAATTGGAGTTTTTATGTCATCCTCATCGTCAAAGTAAGTTTTATTTTAACTAGAATATTTAATTAAAAGAAAATACTTTCTTTGGCATATATAAATATATGTAATAAAAGTTTAATTTGAAATATTTGTCAGCTCGTAGAAATAAATAGATATATTTTAGTTTTAATTTTGGTGATGTTTCTTCACCAACAACAAGAACAAGTTCATTTATTGATGATGCTATGAATTGTAGTGATCTTGAAAGTGTAAATTTGTAAGAAAATAATAATAATGATGATTGCTGCTGCTGCTGCTTTAATTGGGAAAAGGAAAATAAAATTGATTTTTTTAAAATGCTTATTGAAATACGAATATATTTTAATTCATATTGATTTTTTTTCTTCTTCTATATTTAGTCCAGGAAAAGAAAATCTACCACCAATAGTAACAACTCCAAGACATTCAATTGATTCTACAAGTGAACAAATTTTACCCGGTAAGATAACTATAGATGAAATCTTAGATTTAATAAACTAGTCAGTTGTTTTATCATAAAAATTAAAAAGAATAGATTCTCTTAGTTTAACAGTTTTATTTAAAATCATCTGAATATAATTTAGTTCATTTTCAATTATATTTTGCTGATGGTATGAAATCTTTGAAAAAAAGAAATTTTCAACATGCTTGTTCACTAAATATAATGATTCTATAACTATACACGAATTCATATGCACATATTTAGCTATTTTTCTTCTTCATTAGATTGATAGATAATATCACAAGAAAGAGTATTATAAGGAACTATCGAGATATAAAGGATACTTCCTATGTCTATCTGCTATTGGTAGAAATAATATGTATTCTGTACGGATACATTGAGTACAATTTTAGTAACGAACGCCGAACTTTGATTCATCAGATACATAAGCCAATACTGATAAAGAAGATGTTAAATAATCTAGTACAGTCTGTCGTCGTTGTTTACATGAAATCATCTGTAAACTTATGTTTCACAGCTATTTCTTGTCTTTTCCATGCATTATTCATTGTCTCTTATTAACTAGCAAGTTTAGAAAGTATAATATAGTACATAAAATACTAAATAACCTTTCTTCTATAATTCAGCAAATGTTGATTTGTCTATTAATGTCACCTTATTAAAATATTTTTTAAATAATTAAATTCAATAGAATCTTTGATAAAACTCTTAGCAATGCAATTATTGATGATTAAAAACGATTTCTTATTTAATGACTATTTGTTTTAATGAATAATAATTATAATAAATTTTATATTCTAGCATTAGTTGAAGATGAAGAAGAACGACCGTCATTACAACAACGTTCAACAAATGCAACTACACCAACAACACCAGCTCAAGCTATGAAAATTATTCTTGAAGAAGATGAAAATTCAGATTCACCGCCCGCAGAGTAATATTTTTTCAATGACAATACATTAAATTGTAATATTTATGTTTTAGTAAAACTGCAGCAGCACTTCAACAAGCTGGAAATCATCCAAAACTAAATAAAATAGTTGAAAGCGGTAAATAATATAAATTCTTTTTATTATTATTATTATTATTATTTCATATTTTAGATGAAGAAGATGAAGTTGTTGATGAAGATGATAATCTTTCTACACCAAATACAACAGTATTTATTGGAAATGGTGCTTCATCTACTATCGATAGTTCAACAGCAAGTGGCATATTACGATCAAAAGATTTACGTTCAGTTGTTGAAACAAAACGTCGAAATTTTTCTCGTAGTCGATCTAGTTCTGATAGTGAAGATAATGGCAGTAGTTTTGAAATGAATCGTTCATCAAGTCGAAAACAACAGACACGTTCTCCAACACGTCCATGTTCATTTCAAGAATTCAGTGAAACAATAAACGGTATATATAATCATTATTATTATATTGAATGAAAAACAAATTAATATAAATAATTTTTTTCATTTAGGTGATCTCATTAATTCACATCAGCAACAACAACAACAAACAGTTTCGAATAATAATAATGAAAATCCCAAACGTCGAAGTTTTTCTCGTGCTAGTTCAATAGCATCGAATAATCGTTTAACATTAAATAGTACAACCGATGAAATTAATAATGATATGTCAGCATCAACTAATGTAACTTTAACAAGTGATCGTACACGTAGTTTATCTACAGAACATCGTCTTGCAAATCCTTCACAAATGTCTATAGCATCTCGAACAAGTATACGTTATTCAACACCACGTGAATCAACAGTATTTACAAAAACAGACGCACCACCTGTTGTCCGTTTATTACAACAAACTCAACATCATGATACAACAGATGCAATTAAAACAATAATTGAACATCAACGTTCCATACAAACACCATCCCATACTGAACATATTCAAACACCAATTATTGTTGAAGAAGATCTTTCACCCACACTATTATCCTCACCAAATGCAAATACAAAACCATATATTAGCAAAAAGTCTAGTAATGGTATAAGTAAATCAAATGTTGTTGTGCCAACAGCAGATAATACGAATCTACCAAATGGTCATATTAATCCAGTATCATCTCCAACACCATCACAACATTCAGTATTATCAACACTAAAATATTCTCTTCTTAGACATCAACAACAACAAAAATCTACTGTAGAAGGTTCAACAAATGTTGAAAGTAGTACACAAAAACATCATCCATCAACATCGGAAAAAAATCGAGTGTGTTGTACAATTATTTAAATATCTATTTTTTTTTTCAAACAAAACCCGTGTGAATCGTTTTTTTTTCTTTTCAAACTTTCTCTCTCTCTCTCTCTGTTCTCTTTTTTCACCAGTGAACATAACAAATGTCTCTCTCTACGCAGCTGATAAGCACTTCATTTTTTTTTGTCTGTCTCTACTTTTTATTGTAAATAGAATTGATTGATATCGACTTGCTTTTCTTTTTCTGTTTTAGTTTTAGAAGATAAAACATTACTTTGTTTCTTTTTTTTTCTGTTCACATTAACTCTAAGAGAGAGAGCTAAAGAAAGTAAACGTTATTTTTTTTTCTGGTGTGTTAGCGTGGAAATATTATCCTTCATGTGTGTCTGTATGCCTCTTTTTTTTCTCCTTTGATTTCTTTTTTTTTGTATCAACGAACTCACACTTTGTATATATATATATATACTAGCCGAACGTTTTTTTTCTCTTGGCGTTGTATACGCGCATTGTCTGTTTCGTTTTTTCTTTGTTTTTTTTTATTAAACTTTGCTGGCCAAAGATGTTTGACGTCAAACTAGCGACCTCTTTTGTTTTTATTTTGTTGCTGCCACAATTACACCGCGACTGAGGTAGTAGAACATAATAAGAAAGAAAAGAAGAAAGGAAATATATGATTCATAGATTCAACGGGAAAATATGGATGTCTTTGTACTTTGTTTGTTGTCTTTTCTTTCTACAAGTGCATTCATTTATCGTCATAGTCAAAGAGAGAAAATTCGAGTGATTTCTTTTGAAGAAAAGAGAGTGTATGATGATCTTATACAACCTTGTGCGGATGCCTTGCATATGACAAACGAATCATTCTATTTGTCTGATAGTTTCTTTAACGATGCTGAGTCATGTTATTGCGCAAAAGACGTATTCATCCATCTTGTTACATTTTTTCAATGCAATAATCTAACCTTCATTTCATTTTCTAGATCATTACAAGCCACTCACACTACTTCTCTTCGTTTAGCTTATTCAACAATTAACTAAAATAAATCCATGGCTCAACAAGCTCCTGAATTCAAACTTGTATTAGTTGGTGATGGTGGTGTTGGTATGTATTTTACCACTATATTATAAAATATTTATTTTGATCGCGTTTTTTTCTCTTGTTTAGGAAAAACAACCTTCGTCAAACGACATTTGACCGGTGAATTCGAAAAAAAATATAATGCTACCGTCGGTGTTGAAGTCCACCCACTTCAATTTCAAACAAATCGTGGCTTAATTGTCTATAATGTCTGGGATACAGCTGGCCAAGAAAAATTTGGCGGTAAATCTAATAAATATTTCTCTTCATTTAATATAATTCTATTTATTCAGGTCTTCGAGATGGTTATTACATTGGTGGTCAATGTGCTATTATTATGTTCGACGTGACGTCACGTATCACATATAAAAATGTGCCAAATTGGCATAAGGATTTAATCCGTGTATGCGAAAATATTCCAATTGTCCTCTGTGGTAATAAAGTTGATGTCAAAGATCGTAAAGTCAAGGCTAAAGCTATTACATTTCATCGTAAAAATAACATGCAATATTATGATATCAGTGCACGATCAAATTATAACTTTGAAAAACCATTTCTCTGGTTAGCACGTAAATTAGCTGGCGATGCTAATCTTGAATTTACTGCTATGCCTGCTCTTATGGTATGTTTAAACTTAGACGAATTTTTTTTTCAATTTTAAATTATATCTTTATATATTTTGTGTTTTTAGCCAGCTGAAGTTCAAATGGACAATGAAACAATTAAGAAATATGAAGCCGAAATTGCAGATGCTCAAAATGCTGCATTACCCGACGATGATGAAGACTTGTGAAAAAGAAAAGAAATTGCGCAGTTCTTTCGAGACAGACACTCAAAAAAAATGTTATTATTATTATTTTTTTTCTTTTTTGTCTCTGTCATTCTTTTTCTCTAGTTATTTTCTTCTTCTTTTTTCGACGTGTGAGTGTAGGTAAAATGATTTGGTGACGAAAAAAACAAACAAAAAAAAAATGCGCGTGCGAAAGAATCCATCGATAGCTTCTTCATTTATCTTTTTCTTTCTTGTTGTTGTTAAATTTCTTTCTTTTTTTTTTCTTATATTATTTCACTTTTTCCCTATTACCATCTGTGTCACAAGTAAACAAACAAGAATCGTCGATCTATTTTTTTTTT